>CAEGAD010073102.1:0-162722 GCA_903067055.1 Poeciliopsis paucimaculata
GTCCGCTACACTTCGTGTCTACACTTCGTACTTCTACTCTGTGCTGTGTGCAAAGCGCGCATGCTCAGTGCAAACAAAACCCCTACACCACCGAGCGAATGCTCCCTACGCACACTCTGCCAATGAGAGCGCCACTGCCCCCTAATGTAGTGGAGGTGCTATTGCACTTTATTCTAGGACAGTAAAAAAAAAAATAAATAAATAAAAATAAAAAAAGCATGTTCCCCGAGGTCAAACGCGCCCCCCTTGACGGGCGCGCCCCACTATTTGAGAAGCACTGACTTAATGTAATATTTTAATTCTATGTTGCACGACTTTGTGTTTTTGTGGCTTGTTATGATGTGAAGCACTTTGAAATGCCTTGCTGCTGAAATGTGCTGTGCAAATAAAATTTGATTGATTGATTAAAACTTAAGCTACTAAACTATAATTATGGCGCCTCAGTAAAACCATGGAAAGACCTGAAATGATCCAACAACATAGTGAAGTTTGAGAAAGAACAGTATTGCCACTCTGACACGGTTCAGTCAAAACTGAAAAGTTTCCAATAACAATCAGATTCTGAAAAACGAAAAGCCGGTAAATTGACGGTGTAAGTTTCTAAATGTCCACGGGTGGAAGGAAGGATCTGGCGTCGTGGGGGAGGGGGGCAGGCTATGATTGGAGGACAGTGAGAGGCGCACGCGTTGTGCTTGAGCTCTCCTGATTGGCTGGCTGGCCCTCCTGGAGACTCGTGTGCCTAATTAGCGATCGCAGGTGTCTGTGCGCACCCAGGTGCATTTTTCTGTTTCGCCTCTTTCTGGTTAAAAAACAAAAAAACAAAAAACAACAACAACTGGATCGCCAGACGAAAAAAAACCAACCCAGGGAAGGGGGCAGAATGAACGGCATGGTGCTGGGGCTCTTTCACCACCTGCCGCGCTTCATGGAGTCAAACAGCAAAAGTTTTCAGCCCTGGAGGGACTATATGGGTCTGTCTGACACGGTTAGAGAGATCCTGCGTCGGAACAGCACCGGGGATCCCGTGGATCTCAAAGCGCGTCGCTCCCAACCCGATCATTTCAGCGGAACTCTGGCGTCGATGCACATGAGCGCGAAATCCTGCGAGTCCCTGCTGTCTGGCTCGGCGGCTGCGCTGCACCCGGAGGATGTGCTTCGGTTCGCGCCGGAGTCGGCCGGCGCCGACCCGCCGCAGACGCCGACTGGTTCCGGCTGTCGCCCCAAGGACCGCAGGAGTACCGCGAATCGCTTCAAGGCTCCGGCCCCGGAGCCGCCGGCGCGCGCCTCGTCTAAGTTCTGCAGCTTTTGCAAACACAATGGTGAGTCCGAGCTGGTCTACGGATCCCACTGGCTGAAGAACCAGGCTGGAGAGGTTCTGTGTCCCTACCTGCGCCAGTACGTGTGTCCACTGTGCGGCGCCACTGGGGCCAGAGCCCACACCAAGCGATTCTGTCCTAAAGTGGACAGCTCCTACAGCTCGGTGTACACCAAGACCAGGCGCTGATTTAACAGGTGGCCTTAAGACACTAGACAAAAAGCAGTTTCCCCTTTCCCCCCCCTCTTTGTGTGCATTTTAATTATAATAAGTCGGTATAAGTGTGGCTTTTACTTTTTTGTGTTGCTTGCTTTGTATTCTTATTTGCATGCTTTTTGTGTTGTTTTTGTGTGTGCATGTTTTCTGTTTGAAGTTATTTAAACTTGTCTGTTATGCAGTTTTGAATTTTGTACAATAACTCAAAAAAAAAAAAAAAGACGACTGCCAGATATTATGTTTGGAAGGAGACAAAAAAAAAGGAAATGTTTGCTTTTTTGTTGTTGTTGAATACTTTTAGAACATGGTCAACACATGTCCTGGTTCACATACACTTTACCAAATGCATTGAAGGACTATAACAACATCAACACTCTGGGAGAACTTCCAGCTTCACCAACATTACCTTTTTCTACAGTATGTTTACATAATGTGACCATGGCAGCGTTTTAAGCTTTTAATGGGGCACCTTCTCTTCTGTGTACTGGATTCTGGGAGCATGTTTTATTTGGAATATTTCCCATTTATGCCACTGTAGCTCATGTAAAGTTTGTAAATATTTCTGTGGTTCCAGTTATAAACAAGTGGCTAAACTTAAAATTGCATTTTTTTTTTTTTTTTCTTTTCATTGCTGGCATAGTGACCAACAGCTGAAATCTTCCACATACGCTGTTCTATTGCTTTAAAAATGCAGATCACAAAAAAAGCCTCAGCGTGTGTTTAGAACCTGGTTATGTTATGATCTTAGATTGTTTGTCCGAATGCCTGGCATACACGTTAAATTTACGACGAGAAAGGTAAAATGGCAGTAAATGTGTAAGGCAGATATTTTAGATCAATAGGATTGCATATGGAAGTTGTATGCAAGAGGCTTCTCTGAACTGGGGAGAGTTTTTATTTTCTTAAATCAACCGGAGCTGTTTGATTTTTACAGTGCATCTGGTAAGTATTCACAATGCTTCACTCCTTCCACGTTTAGTCTTTTCCCAAATTGTATTAAATTAATCTATTTACTCTAAGTGCTACATATAAATACCCCATTATAATGTAGGAAGATGGGTTTTTTTTTTTGTGGTTTTTTTTGCAAATTCATTACAAATAGAAAACTGTTTAAGTATTGACAGCTATTCATTTCTTTGTTCCAGATTTAGCGGCACTTGCATCCTTTCTGATGTGTGAAAAACTTTGGATAAAACAGGAAGGGTCACATCATTGGCAGTATATCTGGTGTGTGCTTTGGGTTATTGTCCTGAAAAATGAGCCGTCGCTCCAGTCTGAGGGCAATATGCTCCAAAGCAGATTTTCATCCAGGATGTCTCTGAACAGTCATCGTTCACTCTGTCCTGACCAGCAGAGCTGGCTGTCCTTTCCGTAAGATTCTCCTCTCTCCACAAAAGAAAGCTTGAGCTCTGACGGTGACCATTGGGTTCTCGGTTACCTCCCTGATTGCTCATCGTAGACGCCCAGCTTGCTCTGGTTAGAGTCCTGCTGGTTCCAAATATCTCCCACTGATCAATGGTGAAGGCCACTGAGCTCATGAAAATGTTTCTGTATCCTAGACAACCCTATCAATTGTCTAGACCAGGAGTCATACTCCAGGCCTGGAGGGCCACTGCCCTACAACTTTTAGACGTGCCTCTGTTTCACCACACCTGAATAGAATAATTAGGTCATTAGCAGGACTCTGGAGATCTTGTCTACACAAGGAGGAGGTAATTAAGCAACTTCATTCCAGGGTTTTGTACCTGTGGCACATTTAAAAACTGCAGGACAGCGACCCTTGAGGACTGGAGTTTGAGACCTGTGGTCTAGACGCTAACTGTGCTTTCGAGCCTGGTGTTTGAACTCTGACCTGCACTGTCAACTGTGGGCCCTTTCCAAATTCAGTCCAATCTACTGAACTTACCACAGGTGGAGTTCATTTATCAACATCTCAAGGATGATCAGTGGAAACAGTTGTCTTGAGCATCACTGACAAAAGGTTGTGATTAATTACAAAAATGTGATTTCTTGGTTTTCTATTTTTAATACATTTGCATAACACTCAAATGTCAACCTTCAGACTGGTAATTTAACTGACAGCAGACTGGTCAATTTAGTCATTGAGACTGATTAAATTGTTGCAACATTAAAATGCCTAAAAGCAGCTCATCGATCCTCCGAGGTTAAGAATTAGATTCTGGTTGTATGAGTCTCATAGATTTATTGAGGATGAACTAGATCATCAACATAGCCAAAGCAAACATTCAGAAGAACGTGGAAAACTAGGCAAATACTTTGAGTGTCGTCTTTCGTACTTTACCAAGGAACTCTAAACAAGAGAAAAACATGAGAGCAAAATCTTCTGGAAAACAGTCTTTAACGTACAGAGCTTCTTGAAGGTTTACGCCGCAGGTTCTCCAGTTCTCGATGGGCGACCATCACCTTTCGGCTAGAACAAAAAGGGAAGAAACTGGGTTAAGCTCTCCATTTTAAGCTTCATCATGTGTAAATATAGATCCACCGTTAGAATTTTAAAGCTGTACATCATGGGTTAAGATGTACAGCAACATTATGAAGCAAGGTAATGAAAGCAAATATTTATTACCCATTTCTACAAATTTTGAGGTTCATCAGAGCAAAAGTTATGTACAAGTAAATGTGCATATGTTTTTAGTCAATAACATAAAATACGTTGGAAGTTTGTGGTTGTAATGCAAAAAAGCTTTAAAAATATAAACACTTTGCACTTTATCTTTGTCACGTGAAGAAGAGACGAGGACAGACTGTCGGTCATCTACGTCCAAAGGAACCTGGTTGCTGATCATTGTCTCCTCTTCAGTGTTGGTCGTTTTGCTAGCAACCAGTACAACACTGAAGTTCAAACTGTAATCCACCAACAGGATTGACAGGTTTTGATTTCTAGAGGAGAGTAAAGTCGATGGAGATAGCGACGTTTATATTAACCTTGTGCATCTTTTTAATAAACCCTCTGATAACACAAAGGAGCGCCGCCTGTCATGCTCTTGATGCTAACAGCCTCTCAGATTACCTAAACTCAACAATTTCTCTTAGCAGTCACATCAGAGCTTTAGTTGAAGTTTTAACAAGACAAGATTTACAGCTGGCAGAGCTACTGCAGCCAATCGGAAGACAGAAACATAGGCGACGAAGATCAAAGTACTGAAGGGCAATAAAAACGTCACTCCCTGAGGAGTGAGGAGACTGAGATTGAGTTAAAGAGGACAAAAACATGACAAAAGTAGTAAAATGAAACATAAAAGTAGATCAAAGAGTTGACAGAAATGGTTTCTACTCACTTCAGAGAGGAGAGTTCTCTGATCAGTCCACAGATCAGCTCTGTGGCGTCTTCAAGATGATCCGATGGATCAGGTCCTTCCTTCATTTCCTCACTAGATGAGAGCAAAATGTTGGTTGGATCATAAATAAGTGATTAAAGTCATGATTTTATAACTTACAGGCTTATTAAGCATTTAAATATTCAAATACCAGTATTTTGTCCACTTCTGTGAAGTCTTATGAAGGAATTTGCTTTCTTCTAAGGAACAAAAACACACTTTTTCCTTTCACTAAACTTTCCATGAACATGCTTGGATGAAGCGCTCCATAAACATTAAGTTTCTTTAGCAACGACCCACCAGGAATGACTGCCCTGGCCTACTGGCCAACTGTCAAGTCAGGAGTCTTATTTGTACTGACAACAACATCACAGAGCATTTCTGTATTAAAATTGACTTTAATAGTTTTTATATTTTTATTTTGTGAGAAAGTGAATTTTGGGTTTCCATTTGCTGCAAGCCACGATCATTAATAACTGAAAATCAAATGCTTGAAGTTTATCTCTCTTAGTGCAAACAATCAGTACTTGGGTTTCTCTTTTAAAATTAAACTGCTGAAAAAAAAAAATTACCTTTTGATTATGTTCAAATTAACCAGCATGCACCTGTATCGTCTTTGACCTTTTTCTTACATGAGAACAATGTTGTTGAGCTGGGAATCCGACACGTAATCTAAGACTCCAGGGCCCGACGAGTTCTCCGGGTTCCTGGTTGGAGCGCGCTCAGTGTGGACAACAGAGAGACCAGCTGTATCATTTGGATGACACTGTGCAAACACACGAAGGAAGCTTTATATAAATACGAAGTATGGCACTTTCTGAGTCAAAGTTGGGTTTTGTCTGTAAATATTACATCAGCTCCTGTGCTAAATGCTTTAACACTTTTGTTCTAAACTCCCAAATCCTCCCCTATCCATTCCTTCTTCATGTGCGTTAAAATGACAGAAAACCCATTAAAATCGGCCAAGACGTAATCATTTTCAGGGTCAACATCAGGCCTTCTACTTACGCTGTTACTCCTCTCTTGGGCAGTGGAAGCCTGTGAAGCCTCACAGTTTAACTCTGCAGATTGAGTCGCTGCAGAGGAAGCTCCTTCTTCACCACCATTCCCATCAGTCACCTCCAGTTTGCTTTCATCCGTTGTCCCGATCACACCGCACGTCTGTGGTTGAGCCGCGTCAGCATCACTTTCCTCCTGCTGCTTTGCTATGAAAGCGTGGAGAGAATTCGTTTGCTCTCTTGGTGACAAATCTTCCTCTGTTTTGGTTTGGATTTCAGGCACTCGAGCGGCGTCCTTGACTTCTGGTGAGTCTAGGTCCTCCAGATGTTTCTCTTCCCCGTCCTGTGCAAGTTGAATTGGTTCTGTATTGCCATTTAGTTCTGGATCAGTCAGAGATCCGTCTTTAGCCTCAGAATCTCTTTCCTCTGAGCATCGTGGCTTACTTGTGGTACCGGTACCGTCCGTGTTGGTCACAGAACTGTGGACTTCGGTTTCAACTCTGCATTGAAGGTAAAGGTTAAGGTAAAAATGAAAGAGGGACATTTAAAGGGCCTTGCAAAGGTATCTACATTTGTACTCTTGTTGCATTTTGTTACTTTACAATCACAAAGTTCAGTGTATCTTCCTCGGAATAGAAATATACATTATTGTCTCATTTCTTTTACTAATAAAAGGTGAGGCATTTATTTAAATTCAGCTCCTTTTTCGTACTGATACTCCTAAATGAAGTATACTGAAACAAAGCACCTTTTCAGGTAGGCATGTCAAAATAACAAATTTTGCTCAGCAATAAATTGTCCCAGAAGTTATTGTGATAACGATAATATCGTTGCTTTGGGACCATTTTCAAAAGATATAATTTCAAGATATATGTAATTTCTTCACTGCATAATATCATGGAAATTGAAAAAGTAAAAAAACACTGACTGGTGATCATCAGGATGAGGCTCTTCCTCCCTTTCCTCTCTGACGTCTGCTGAGGAATGAGGAGGAGGTATGAGGTACGAGGAGGGTAAATGGTTTGGGGGGACATCGTCCTCTGAAGCTAAAGGCTCAGCCGTTTCATCACATATGGCTTTTCCTGCACTCCCTGCTCTGTCCCCCACGCTCTCCTGCTGCTGTGCCAGTAGAAAGTGACTCCGTTCCTTCTCTGTCAGACCACACATGCCCATCCTTCTCTTTTTCTTGGCCGGTAAACCCGCCGCCGACTCCTTGACGTCCGCCGTGCCGCAGCTGGGCTTATTGTCGTTGGTGTTTTGACTTCTCTTCAAGTTGGAGCGCTCCTCTCCGACCACTTGCTTCTCCAAGACGTCACAATTGGGTTTTGTGTCGCCTTCAGCGGCGGGCACAAACATCTGGGGTTGGCCTGGCGATGTGCTACATTCTCCTGAGCCTGTTTTGTTTCCGTTGGTGCAATTATTAGTTTGTTCGCAGCAGGTCTCCAGCTCAAAATGATGGCTGGGATCACAGACAGTGGTCTCATCTTTCCCATTATTTGCGACATCTGTGGCATCTACCTCTTCTGAGTTGTTTTCATCTGCTTTTGAGAGACTGCACCGCTCCTCTCCCTCATGCTGTATATTTGGGACTGCTGCACTTTCTTGGAGATCAGTCTGCTGCAGCATCTTATCGGCTTCTTTAATACCTCCTTCTGCATCCTAATTAAAGAAAAAGTCTGACTTGTCAGTTTGTTTCAACATAATATCAGTAGAAGCTCTCTTCAAGTCCTAAATACCTTTTGAAGGAGAACAACCTGGACCTCCTGTGTCTGGGAGGACTCATCAGTTGGACAGGTCCTTTTCTTTGACCTCAGGGACCGAGTCTGGGGTGGAGCCATGTCCTCTTAAAACACACAAAAACACTCCTAATCAATTAAAGACAGTAGAGCTGGAAACAATTAATTGATTATTGAAATAATCGTCAACTGGTATAGTAACCGATTAAATCGTTAACTGGAGTTTAAAAACATATTTGATGGGTAGGGACTGAAAGTACGAGACTAAAGATACTCGAGTACCTCTAAACAAAAGTCAAACAACTGCACTGAATTTCCAGCCTTTTCTTTTTTTCTTTTATAGTTTTATTTTCTTTTTTTTTTTTTTTACCGTTGCTGTTAAACTTTGTTTTCCCTTTGGTCATTTTTGACAACTAAAAGAAAGAAAAAAAATAATTTAAATATATGACAGAATACAACACAACGCAAACAAGATTTTTTAAATTTTACTTTACTTACCATCCAATAATGATTTTAGGGCAAACAAAGCAGTTTACACCGAAATAAAATATTCACCAAAATATTTGAGCATGTAGCAAAACAAATTACACCTAGCTAGCTAGCTAAGTGGAAAATTGCCGTGAACATAACCGGCATCGAAAATTAAGTTATCAGTTGAGCTCGAGTGAAATCTTATCTTTTTTTCTGTTAAGTCTTTTAATATTAAGGACAGTTAAAAATAAAAAAAATAAAATTGAAATTGCTCACCTGAGCTGCGGGTGCCTTTAACAGGACCACACGTCACTGCTTTACGTCAACTATGGGCGTATTTTTGACCAGCCGTAAAGCGCCATACAGGAAGTCATTTACACGGCTTACTGTTCTTGTTTTGACACCTCAAACTAAGCGCTTACACCTCGGAGTGACCCTCTTTGTTTCTCTGGTTGAAGTTGCACGGAAGGAGTTTTAAATCTGAGTGACCGAGCTGAGCAAAGCACCATTGAGTCGAGCTGTGAAGGTAAAAACAGCCTGTCAGAAAAATGCAAAAGCTGTGAGGTTTCTTTTAGCTGGAAGCTAACAGGAGTAGAGACGCTAATACGATATGTGACAGTTTGGATAATTTTCTTTGCCGCATTTTTTCAAACAAAGGGATTTAATAATTTTAACTCGGTTTTCTTTTTTTCGCAGGCGTTTACAGCCCATGAGTCGCAGCAGGAACCCTCCTCCCCGGGGTCAAGGGGCAGCCAGAGCCAAACAGGTAATACCTGTTATATCCCATGAGCAAATCTGTGAATTGTGCCTGATGTTAAATCACTGCGAGACAATGAAATCATCTCCTGGAGTTAACTAAGTGAAAAACTGTCTAGTGGAAAAGTACTACGTTGATGTTTCAGCTGATAAGAGATTGGAGGGCATTTTAATCATGGAGAAAATGTGTCTGATCGATAAGGTTCAAATGATCAGTCAGTATTGAAAGGAGATGAAACAAACATACTGGAATTAAATAAGATGAAAACATGGAAGGATAACTGAGGCAGAGCTCACCAAACACCACAGAAATGTGTGAAATGTTGAATTAAAAAAATGGGTTTACACCTAACAGCAATGTAAAAAAACAAACATCAGTAAAATCAAAGATGCCAGAACAAACAGCTGTGGATCTTACAGAAAGCTACTTCCATGCCTTGAGCCTTTTATGTTGGCTAGGAAACTTTTACAAATTTGAATGACAAACTGAACCAAATGTTTGATAACTGGGATCATTTGGACTGTACGTGTGATTGAATTGAAATAACTTTTTTGGAAAGTAACTTGAAACGATGTGTTGTGAATTGGTGCAGTGTAAATATTTTGAATTGAACTAAACTAAAAATTGAATCGAGTTACTCAAAGGCGGACTCTAATTACTAATTGGACAATTTCTGAAATCAGCTGCTTGTCAGGAATTTTATCTTGGGTTTTGAGAGTAAACGAGGCGTAAAATACAAATGCATGCAACTATTTATTTATTTTTAATTGTTAAAAAACCCCAGCATATTTTATGTTTATCTCTCACATAAAATCCTAATAACATTTCTTGACATTTGTGGTTATATTCTGGTCAAATGTGGAAAAGTTAAAGGGGTGTGGCTATTTATCGAAGGCACAGTAAGGTTGTGGTTTACCTATAAAAAAAGATTCTTATTTTTCCGTTAGTGTAAACATTTGATTGAAGGACCATGGAAAATATTATAACTCATCAGATATTTTTGGGATGACTGTGAAAATAATTCCTGCAGCCATTCAAACAGTTCAGAATCCTGACTGAAATCAAATCTGTGCTCTGATCAAAGTTTAAAGTGGTCGAATATAAATTTAAAATTATGTTTTGTTGAAGTAGAGAATGTTAGTAATTCAGTGACTCTCCTGCTGTCTGCCTCTCAGATGGGGCTTCTTCTCGACCTTACCCCAGACGGAGGGATGGACGATGATGGAAACGACGAGGACCTGGAGGCAGAGCTCCTCAGTTTGGTGGGAGGAGGAGGGAAAGGAGGGAGACCGCAAGGGAAGAAAGGGGACGGAAGATGTGAGTGTACTTCTCTTGCATTTTACCGATCGAGAGATAGCAGGGAAAATATGAACAAACCTGAGGGATTAGAGAGAACTTTGGAAATCAACAGTCAGTTTATTTCTCTTAAAGAATGAAAAGGTAAGAAACTCTTCGTTCAATCGATACAGAGAGAAGAATGTCCAATTCAGAGGGAAAAACCACAAAACATCAGTGAAAATCAAAGAGAAGGACAACAACTGTGACCTCACTTTAAAGTGTTGATCGTCGATTCATCTTAAATGACTCAACAATAAACCCTTGTTGGTTTGTTTTTGATTATTTCTTTTCAGCTCCTGTTCCAATGGCTGAAATTGAGCGAATGACGGCTCTATGTATGAAAGATCTGGACGATGACGACATCGGAGACGAAGATTTGGATGATGAAGACCTGTTGGTAAAACACGCACTTTTTATCAATTTTAGACATTAAAAATAAAGTCTTAAGTTATATTTCTGGGCACTGTTTGAATTGCTCACAGTACCCCACATTTACCTTTTTGTTGCCATAATGATGCAACTCCTATATCAGTTGGTTTGTGTATTTCTTTTTCTTGCTGTGTTCACAGGCAGAATTAAACGAAGTGTTGGAGGATGACGAGGCAGACACTCCTGCTCCAATGCGCCCCGCCGTCACTCCCACTGTTCCTAAAGTGAGCGTCTCTTCTCCCAGTGGAGCGTCAGGGTTGGAGTCTCGCCTGTTGGAGCGCCTTGATATGTATCAGAAGGCTACAGCCAATGCCAAGGCTGCAGGCGAGACTAGTAAAGTTCGAAGATATGACAGAGGGTTGAAGGTAAACTGATAAAACGAAATGGAAAAAATTATTATGGTTCTTAGTTTATATACAGTTCAACTCTGTGTGCTTATGATTGTCCTCTCTAATTGTAGACGTTGCAGTCCATGTTGACGTCTGTGAAAAAAGGGAAGCCAATCAATGAAGAGGAGATTCCTCCTCCGGTTGCCATTGGCGCAAAATCGAACGCTCCAGCCGAGCCTGAACCCGTTAAGGAACGAGAACTGCCCGCGCTGATTCCCTCCCCTTCTTCTAATCAAAGACCACTGAGGGAGCCAACGCCAGAAACTCTGAACACTAAACCGAGACATCTGACCCCTCCCCAAAAACCAGCTGCTGCCATCACCCCAGAAACGCCTGCGATCTCCCCCCTGACGCCCAGTCAACCTGACGCCCAGCACTCAGGTAACTGGGAACACCTTTCACAAGTCTTGCTAATTATATTTAGTCTAGTTTCTAGTCCAAATGTATTATTATGCTTGAGATAAGACATACCAATTCAAAAGTACCAGATTAATAGTAACTATTTGATCGTTGAAATAAATGTCAACTGGTTTAGTAATCAATTAGTTGTCAACTGGAGCATCCAGGTTTTAAAAAAAAAAGTCATTTGCTGAAAGAACAACATATTCAGAGTGGTAACTAAGCCAAAACTCTACAAAAAATATTTACATTTTGCATTTAAGATGAGCTTCATCTGGTTCAAATTCAGTGAAAAATGTATTGTATTAATATCCAATTATTAATCAATTAATTGAAAACATAGTCAACAGATCAGCCCTTCACTATATTGATAAGTCAAGCAGAAAGGACTGAACTTTTCACAGTTCAGTCCTGTGAACTGTGATCAAGTGTTAAACATACTTAACACTTGATGTGTTAAGTATGTTTTTTGCTACAAATGAGAAACTGTTCAACTGAACGATTATGTGATGTTGCTTGGGCAACAATTTTTTTTTTTCATTTAAAGAGGAATTTAATTCTTTATTTGCATTTTAAATGTTCCTGATATTGCATAAAAAACTGAAAGAAAACATCTGTAGAATGTGCCATTTTATGATCTGATTAATCATCAAAATAATCAGATCCATTGATGACTAATCATTAGGTGTGGCCCTACATGTAACATTTTAGCAAGATATATGAGCTTGTTTTAAGTAGATAATTTCTTAATATTGATAAATAACTTGTTCCACTGACATGTTTTCACTTAAAACAAGATATTTTCCTCATGTTTAAGGAATTGTGGACTACAAACAAGCGCCTATATCTTGCTGAAAAGTTAGTTTTATATTATTTGAAGTGTATTAAAATATTTACACTAGAAACTAGACTATAAATACTTGGTAAGATTTTTTGTTACTGCCATGCAGAATCACCTATTCTCCATTACAGTTCTCTGTTTGACAGGAAACTAACTTGTATTCATAATTTCGCTCCTTGTAGAGCTGAAACAGGCAGTGCTGTCCAGACAGAGGGAGTATAAGATGGCTGCCATTCAAGCCAAGCAGAGCGGTGACATCAACCTGGCCAAACAGCACTACCTCGCTGCCAAGGTAACACGGCCGCTCTGGCAGATCTGTTTGCTTCAAAGTTACAGAGAGTCAGCGAAATGTTCTGCCCTCCATTGTTGCAGAAGCTCGACTCCCTGGTGGAGGCTGTGGACCGAGGGGAACCAGTGGATCTGAGCTCGCTACCCCCCCCTCCAGGTGAGTCTGCATCACTGCAGTTAAAATGAGAGAAACTTGACAAATATCTCAGTTGAGGTAGAGGCAACAGGAGCAGATATCTTTTCTGTTATGGATTCAGGATTAAAGACTGGAGCCAGTGCAGGACACTTTATCTTTCACGGTTATTGTAGAACACAGAAGAATTATATAAATGGCTTCATTTAGACAGACTACTGATTATAAATGTTGATTTTATGACCATGTTTAAATGCTGCAGTCTAGCTTTCTGATTTATTTGTCTTTGAGAGTCAATACTGTCTGATTTACTGAAGATATTTAGCATTATTTGATGAGTTGCAGGTATGATTGAACTGAAATTAAGTAAATAAAATTAAACGGCCTACCTGTCTACAGTGCTCCTGATTTATATTTTATCAGTGCTTATTAAATAAATAATAAATTAACTGATTTAGCTCATATTTACTCAGAATATTGTGGTCAGACTAATATGCCACCTTTAAGTTTTTGTTTCTAAGGTAACCAGTACTTACTTTTGCACTGTTCTGATTATCTGCAGGAGATGCAGTGGAGCAGCAGAGTGCGCCTGTTCCTCCTCAGACTTCTACCAAACCTGCTCCTGCTGCTCCTGCACCCACCCAGATAGCCACAAACAGTAAGATCCTCCTTTTAAATACTTTGTGCTCACTATTTTCTTCTAAAAAAATAAACACAATCTTTAAATAAATGTACCCAAAATTGCAATCGTATAAACTCACACTGAGATTTGAGTGTATTTAAAAAGTCTTTTTTTGTTTATTAGAGTTGATCAGAGGATGAAGGATTTTTTGTTCTATTTTTTCTCAGTAGATAAGATTTGAAAAAATCTTTTTTTTTTTTTTTTTTTTTTCTTAGCCAGACAAACATTAATGGCAACTGAACAATAATCTAATCAGTTCTGATCAATTGCAGAATTTAACCACCAGGCGGCAAGATGAGAAAAAAAATACTTTAGACAAAACAAGAATCAAAACACAAAACCGTTCATAAAGGGGACAGGGTTGATGATATTTTTAAGGTATATTAACAAACATGCATGGGTGCTGTGTTAAATGTTTGAGTGGTAGCTCAAATGTTGTCTCTGAGCTGTGAAAACAACATAATCATGTTAAATTTAGCATCCATGAGTATTTGTGTTTGTCTCCTTACAGACCTTCCTGCTCCCAGCAGCGTGGCAGAGGCCCTGAAGCAGAGGATGGACATTTACAAGCAGGCAGCAGAGGGAGCCAAGAGCAAAGGAGACGATCGCAAAGCTCGCATGCACCAGCGGATTATCAAGGTAGCCTCGATGCCACCTTGGCATATTATCAATCTATTGGCTCAAATAAACCTGACAGTCTGTGTGACTGACCTTTTTTCTTTTGTTTTGTTGGCTTGGCATCTTGGTGGTGTATATTTGACTGGAAAGATTATAGTATCATTGCAGGACTCTATAATCAAGGGTAAATTGATAAACCAGAAAAATGGAGGGAAATGTGTGAAAAATTCCTAGAAATCTTCAAGGTTTTGTTGATTTCTTCTCTTAATTCTCTCAATTAAAGAAGGTGGAAATAGAGCTGCACACATTAATCACATTTTAAAAGCTCACTTGCTTTAAACATCCCACAAAATTTTTTTGTTAAAAAAGTTTTTTTTTAACAAAAAAAACTTTTTGACACATTGGGGCAAATTTACAGGGCTAACTGAGTCTTAAAGAGTTCCCAAACTCCTTTCTGAACGTCTGTTTGTTTCTGAAATTACATGCAGAGGAAGATCTGCTCTTGGGCTGAATCAACTGGACAAATGGTCCTCTCTGTGTTAACATAGTTTGCCTGGTTTTAGATGAAATATCACATACTTCGGGCGATCTTGGTGTGATTCCTGCCTGAAGCTGACAGATGCTGTAAAGTTTTGAGGGTAGCGTTGTCAAGTCTCGACTTGTAACTCACTGCAAGAAAATATTTGTCTGCATCTGCTGTGTTTGTGACTAAAGCAACTTCAGCAGTGATCCTGACTAGAACCGAGGTGCAGATCTATCTTGTATCAGCAGGAAGTGATTTACCTGGCTGGATCTGTGTCTTCTTTATGACTCTATTGCAGATGTGAGGATGTTTGTAAAACCTATGCATGGATTTTGTGCAAGTTATTTTTGAATGTGTTCTTGGAAATAGTCTCCACCTACTCAGTGGATTTCCATGACTTCTACCGAGGTTTGACTGTATTGATGAGTTTTGTTTATTTTTTCTTTTTTACCCGCCAATTATTGCAATTCTGAGTTATTTGCTCGCGTCAGCCACTTTGCTTTTGATTGCCTCCCTTTTTCTTTCAGTAGCGAGCCTCCCAGAGTTTTGTTTTAAGTCAAAACCATCCATGATTTTTTTTCTCCCTTTTTTCTCTCTCTAACAGCAATACCAGGACGCCATCAAAGCTCACAGCGCAGGCCGACCTGTCAACCTGAGTGATCTGCCGGTGCCTCCTGGTAACTTCCTGGATATTTTTTGTGTCAGGTTTTGACTCCAGTTGTCGAGCTTTGACTTGTTAAACTTATTTGAGTGTGTGCGTTTTCTCCAGGCTGTCCTCCTCTCCAGGGCTCAGAGGGGAGTCAGCAGAACCTGATAGGTGTCCTGGAAACGGCTCTGAAAATAGCGAATCAGGATGCCGACGCAAATGATGATGACGATGATGAGGATGGACAGAAAGAGGCTGCCAAGGTGGGGATGAAAAAGATGGAGAGCTACACAAAATGACCCAAATAACCCAGTGCAGCCAGAAAATCTATCTGTGGATTGAAGAAAGAAAAGCTTCATTTGGTGCCATTTCAGCTCCTGCAGCTTCAAAGAAAGTTTTATTTTTGTTTTTTATCAATATTGTTTCCTGCTCTGCACCTCCTACCCACTGCAGGATTGCTTGGCTGTTTTAAGACCTATTATGACAAAGCAGTAGCTAGAGAACCAAGCTTTTCATGTTAGATTTGTCTCTATTCCAAGCTATAGTTTAAACCATCAGCCAGACGTCTGTTAGTGGAGGTATTTGGTTTGTCTGATGATTTTCCTTTCTGTAGCCTGCAGTGCGTCCACCTGTGCAGAAAGCAAAGTCTCCAGCTCCCCCAGTCCCTGCAGGATCCTCTGCTCCAAAACTGGGACCGAAAGGTTGGTTCAAAACGCTGCATGTTCTACCTGCAGTGCCTTAATAAAAGAAACGGTTGAAATTTTAACATGTTGTGACATCGTGACGATTATCTTAGTAATCATTTATTCAATCAGTCGGATTTTAAAAGTGACATTTTCTATAGATTTTTCATTTAACTACTTAAAGCTGTTTTATACAAAATTAGAAATGCATGTAAATATGCAAATAAAAAAGCAACAAAAAAAAATTTTTCAATAAGAAAATGAACATTTTATTGTCAAAAATGAAGGAACATAGCATTACTGTAATGAATTTGGAGCGGGTGAAGTTAAAACTATGCCATTTGAGGAGTTTTGGTTAAAACATATTGACAAAGCTTTTTTGTGTAAATCTTAAATGGAAACGCTGGAGATGATGGTCCAAAGAAAAAAAGTCAAAAAAAGGACAACCTTGAGCACCCTCTTCATGAAACTGTTATAGAAAACAAGTGTCTTTAGTCAGATCCATCCATCCAGTTTCTGTTCACCCTTGTTCCTAATGGGGTCAGGAGGTGCTGGTGCCGATCTCCAGCTGTGTTCTGGGCGAGAGGCGGGTTCACCCTGGACAGGTACCCAGTCTGTCGCAGGTCTTTCGTCAGATTCATCTTCAAATTAGTTGTGATACAGACTGCTACAGAAGATCTTTCCTGCTCACAGCCTCTTTATTAAAAGAGCTAAAACAACTTTTCTTTTCCCTTTGTGCTCAATAAACTGTTTTTGAATTTGAATTAAGTTTGAATTTAAAAATATGCAGATTTGGCATAATTACTGCTCTGAATGTGTTTTGTTTTTTTTCAGCAAATGGCCTATTTTTAGTCTTCATACTCCATGTGATAATCGATTGCTAAATTAATTGACGACTTTATTTCTGTAATAGATTCAACACGCTCAATTGCTACAGTCCTAATAACTTTTATTTCATGTGAGTTATCACAAAATGCAGTGCATCATGAATCGGAAACAGAATGGTTCATTTTAAACCAAACTTATTTAGAACACCAGGATTTACACAGAGATTAAATTACACTCCGTTTGCCAACTGGATAACTTCTGAAGGCAGTTGCTTGCGTTAGATTTTCTTTAGGGGTGTCAGAATAAGAGGCATGAATGTTACTTCCTGGTTGCTCAAGCAAAGGAAATGCCAATAATGTGACAAAATGTGGAAAGGTTCCTGGGGTGTGAATACTTTTGCGGGGTGCTGCTCATGTCTGAAATGTGTCATAAATCTAAAAGCCAGATTTATGTTTTCAGCCCAGCAACAGGTAGACTTCCTGTTGCTAAGACGACAGGCCTTTTTGCGTGCAGCGCTTCGCTCCAAACAGATGAAGGTGAGCTACAGGTTGTTTATTTTTCTCCCCCACCTGTTTGGTGTTTCTCTGCTGTTTGTGGACATTTTGTTGCCTGTTCTTGACGGTCTGCTGTGCGGCAGTGGGTGTATTCACATAGCTGGTCGTTTTCAGGATATGACTGGAGCAGCACAGCACCTCAGACACGCCAAAGGACTGGAACCAATGGTTACAGCTGCAAAGTCTGGCCTTCCTGTTGACATCACAAAGGTTATATTTGCTTTGGCTAATAATTCCTACAGCTGCACTCAATGCAAAACAGAAACAAGATGGCGGAAAGCGAGACCTTTTTAGACTTACGTTTTCTGTATCTGCTTCCAGACCGGAAGCTCTGCTGTCAATACATTATTATTCCACCTTTCATCCCAAGTGATTTCTTTTTTCTTTAATTCATATCCGACTGTTTTATTCAGTTATGCTTCATATAACCTATTGATTTGTCTGACTCAGCCCTCCATGGATTTACCCAGAATATTGTGTTTCTGTTTGTCTCATTATCAACGGGATGTCACACAGGTGTCAAACCGGATCCTCACTTCAAACAAACGGAAAAAAAACAATAAGTGAATAGATTTCAAAGATATCATGACATGTTGCAAATAAGAAAATTTTAGCTTGGATAGTACAATGGCTTGTGTGTTAAACTACTGGATTGCAAGCATTTGGTCTGACATAACAGCCAATGTATGCAGAGAGATATCACTGATACATGTTGTTTTTTGTTTTTTTTTACTGATGTGAGAAGCCTTTCAGACAAGAGGCAGACAAACCAAATTTTCCAAATTGAAAGGTTTAGACACGACACAGAGTACCGTATTTGTCTTTCAATAACCCATTTTGTTTGATTTTCATAGGAAATATGATCATAGACATCCAGAAATTTTGTTCAAAAGCAGACTTGATTGCCCCCATTCATTAAACTGGGCTTAATACAGGAAATTGTGACTTATATCCTGTTCTTGCTGCTGAGAATAAACAAACATGTTCAAGAAACTAGAAAGAAGTAAAAAGTTTTTAAATGTATGCAGCCCTCGAGTATTTTCAACAGTTTTGGCCCATGTGGTAAAAAAAAATGTACACGGTAGATTTAATGCTGTTTTGTTTTTGTCATGTTCGTTACTCTACTGTTTTTGGAGATTGCGGTTTCTGTTTTTAAAGACTTTCATCACATTTTCTCACTGCTTTGGATCAGATTCCAAGTGCTCCGGTGAGTGAGGAGGATTATTCCCTGGGCCGTTCCCGGGCCTCTCCTCGCTCCAGTGAAAAATACCAAGCACTCATGGATCTCCTACGAAAGCAACACGAGGTTAAAACCTTTTCATTTAAAAGTCTGTTGTGTAAATATTCCTTCACATCACTTTCTAAAATATGTGCACCAGCCTCTTGATGTTATTGGGTTGTAAATCTTTTTATAAATCTGTAAGACATTTCCCATTTTCTCCACATTTTCCGTCCCTTTGCAAGCACACATTTTCTTACCCACAATCATCTTCTTCTTGTGAAACAGAAATGTCTGGGCCTCTCTCAGCAATTCACACTCATGGGCAACGTAGGCGAGGCTTTGAAGTAAGGAACATATTTTCACTTCTCCTTTTTCCCCTCTTATTTACACTCTGAAAAGCATCATGCGTTAATTTTCAAACACTCTTGTTGGGTGTAACAATTAGCGCGGTCTGTCACACTGCGCTTTGACAGCTGTCTCTGCTGACTTCAGATGTCTTTATATTTGTGCAAAAGCCTCCCTTCTGTCTCCCTTCAGGTCTGAGAAGCTGGTTGAGGAGACCATGAAGTACATAGAGCTGCTGAAGAACGCCCACACCAACGGCCACCCGGTCCCCAAGTGCCTCACCCAGGAGAGAACCTTCAACTCTGCAAAGTAAATCAGTTTCATCCCCAGCAGATTTTACTCTCTTTTTTATATTTAAGGTTTGATCATTGGGATTCTTGAGGTTGAATCTGTCTTGGATTAGTTTCCCAAAGAGACTACTAATAGTTTGGATAACAAAAATGTTGTCATTTTCTATAGAGTGAGATGGTCATAGAGTTAAAACCGGATGGATTAAGTTAGTTAGTTAGATAGATATGCTGGAAACAAATAAAATATCCCATTTAATTTGGTTTGATGTCATTTATTTGTCTTCCAATGAAGCATGGTTTTAATTTAGTGAAATATGTTTTGGTCCTGGAAATGGACTGCTTTATCTCAGTGGTGTGGGAGATGAGTCAGAGTGACTCATTGTGACTCAGTGCATCTCTGTTCCAGCATGATATCAAACTAAAAGCTGCGTGACTCATAAAACAGGCTAAATTATTTGGCTTTTATCCTGATTGGTTGTTTGTCCGTCACACAGGATCAACTCCAACCTGTCTCCCAGTGACCTGGTACTGTACATCATCCGAGGCATCAACCTGCCGGCTCCAACAGGTACGGAGGACGCATGCGCCTTCGAGGTAAAAGCTTCGTAACCTGGTAAATCTGAGGCCATTCACACCGATCTCCTGACTCCGCAGGTGTCTCTCCTAATGATCTGGACGCCAGCGTAAAATTCGAATTTCCCTTTCCCAGCTCGGTGAGGCGCCGTCTTTTTCTCTCCCGGTTGTGTTTAGTCGGTGTTGGCTGCACACGTCTGTGCTGAGCGGTGCATTTGTGTGTAGGAGGACGCCCAGAGGGACAAAACCGGCACGGTGAAGAACAGCAGCAGTCCAGAGTTCAAAGAGCAGTTCAGACTCAACATTAACCGAACCCACAGAGGATTCAAACGGGTTGTTCAGTCCAAAGGCATCAAGTTTGAAGTCGTCCACAAGGGGTAAAACTACTCACAGTGTCATCAAAATGTCAGGAAAAAATACACTACTCAATAAAATACATGCAACTGAATAAAAAATGCAGCGACTTTAATAAGACTGACTAGAAACAAGCTAAAACAAAGAGACCCCAGGACGTAAAAGGGCTGATGGGATTCAGAAGACTGTAAATATTCAAAATAAGTACAAATATTGATTAGCGGGTTGTTTCAGCTGCTGAAGCCACATCTAATCTATGCTTTAATTCAGACCTCAGCTGCACTAAGAGCATCTGGTTGGATTAGAGGTGGGTGGTATGGACTTAAAGTTTTGTGCTACTGTTGTGATAACAATAAAAGTGACAATATGAACCCTTTATAACTTCTTTTTTAGGTAGCTGTATGGTTGTGACTGCATGACAAAGCGAGTATAGCCCAACAAACCCTGCTCTTGAACAACATTCGTATTTGTAATGCGCTTCTTTATAACTAAGTGACACAAAAAACTGCAATTTCTATCACTAAACTGCTCACAGAAATGGTGGATAAGAAATCCCGCCTTTTAGGATGAACAACACAATCAAGGCTTGGCTAAGGCATGCAGAGACTTACTGTCAATGCAGTAATTAAATGCAAAGGAACTAAAATAGAGGAAACTGATTCAACATTTAGTATGAGATGATTTAGAAGCTCGTAAAAGTTCTTCTTCAGCCTCAACAGGAAGTTTCTAGGAAGGTCGGAGGCTGCATTCCTATTCTTCACCAATCAATGCATGCTGTATCTTTACTTTCTCGTCCCCGTGTTTCTCCAGAGGGCTGTTCAAGACGGATAGACCAGTAGGCACTGCTCAGCTGAAACTAGAGGCTCTAGAGAACCACTGTGAAATCCGAGAGATCATAGAAGTAAGCATTAATGATCAAATGCACGGTTTACACAAGCATTTGCATCGATTCTCTCTGAGAGCGCGTGTGTCTGGACAGGTGATGGATGGCCGTAAAGCTACCGGAGGGAAGCTGGAGGTGAGGGTGAAGATCAGAGAGCCTCTCTCAGGAGTGGAGCTGCAGCCGACGACGGAGAAGTGGTTCGTCCTGGAGCCGGTGTCGCCGCTTTCTCCTCCAGAAAGGCAAAAGGAGCGAGTGAGTAGCTCACAGTTTGCCCGACCAGATAATTTAAGAATCAATAAAACACAAAGCCTTTTGCTTCACGCGCCATCATTTTTTATTTCGGCGCTTGAACGAATATCTTAGAGAAGAGACAAAGTGGCATGATGTCAGAGAGAAGATGTATGAGAATTAGATAACTAATATCTTAACAAAACAGGGCAGTTGGTGTATTTCTGCAAAAAGCCCTCCTGCAGAAATTGTCTACCTGAGTCTAGCAAAGTTTACAGTAACTTTATTTGCATGCGTTGGACTGTACCAACCATATTTCTTCTTAGATATTACTGATCACCTCTAAACGTAAATAACTTACAAGTAATGTCTGAGGATAATCCATGTTGATGAGCCGCGTTTGCTTTTCCTCTGTCCCTGTAAGGCTCCATCTCCTCGGTCTAAACCCAAACACGAGCTGAGTGGCAGAAGCGGTCGCCCCGACGACTCTCCTCCGCAGTACAAACTCCACAGCTTCAGCCTCCTCAACTACGACAAGGAGCGGCTGGAGAGGAAGGTTTGTGTAATCCGAGCCTGTGCGCACGACATCTGTTTAGCCAAGGTCTCGCTTGCTAATGACTGAAGTCTTTCAGATTGCAGATTACCGGAAAAACCATCGCGATCCCCCATCTGACCTCATTCATCAACACAAAGAGGTCACGCACAGGCTGCGCTGGCAGAAAGCTCAGCTGGAGCGAGCCTCTCCTGCTCTGCTGACAGGTAGTGCAGGTTCAGATTCATAGCTCAAAGGTTTTTCCACACACTCATCTCCATGCGCATCAGACTCATCTTATGGCTTTAGGTGTTATATAATTTAATTCTGTGTACGTAGCATCTTTCCGAAGCTTGTGCTCGGTCACTTTCACGCTCATTTCAGGATTTCTAATTTGGGACGTGAGCAAAGGTTGCACTCGCCCCACGCCAGGTCTCAGATCAGCAGAAACAATCAAGCTGTGTCCGAATTATTATTCCCGACTACTGCATGTGAAAGATTCTGGGTCATTTTTAATAGTTTTTTTTTTTTTTTTTTTTTTTTGAGCTTGCAGATCTCTTTTATTTAGCTGCATGAATATGAAAGTTGTTAATGCAGTAGCCTCAGTATCATAGGATATCCATGTCACATGAAATCTAAAATGAAGGCTTTAAAATGTCTTCAATTCAGTTTTAGAAAGTAAGTTCAGCATTAATATGTTAATTACAGGTCTTAAATATTGTCTTAATTTTCCATATTCTCTGTTTTTGTTTCTTGCGGTATTTTTCTGTCAGGCAAACGTTTGAGTCGCATGCAGACTTCTTCACTGCATTCTGTGACTCCAAACAATTAAAGCTATTGCTAACTGCTAACGTACCTAGCCTGGGTGTATTAGCTAGCTAGCTTTTTTGCATCTATCGTGAGTGAGTGATAATTTATCGCCTGTTGGCTGGACAGAGTTCGTATGTTTCTGTGGAGATATAGGTCTTAAAAAATTAGGGTGGCTAGTGTGGAATGTTCATACCAGTCTTAAAAAGTCTTAAACTTGAGTTGATGAAACCATGGTAAAATCCTGAAAATTTGCTTCCGTGTGACAAATCTGTAAATGTTTAATGGCTCAAATGCATTTGAGAGACACAGTATCATTTATTTATTTTTTATTAAACTTGCTCAAACATCTAGTTTTGCCATCATCATGTCTTGACGAGTGTTTTTGCATGTTGTGACTGTAACGTTTAATCATGCCGATATTTTTAATTATGTTACCCGTGTTTTCACAATATGTGCAGAGTATGAACACGTGCTGCTGCGCTTCGTCCAAGGACTTTCTGAGTCTGTGAAAAAATACTCCAGCCAAGGCAACAGGGTGAGTGTGGGCGGGTCGGGGTAGTCAGATTTATTTATTTTTTCTCTGTGGAAAACATTTTCATTCTCCGTTGTTTTTTTGTTTTTTTCCATAGGAAGCCGCAAAGGATGCCCTGGGAAGGATGAAGATGGTAGAGATTGAGGTAATAGTGGAATAAAACTTGATCCTCTTTGTTGCCTGTCAGTCAAATATACGTAGTTACACTTTTGTTTGTGTCGTTCAGCTGGAATCCCTAAAACGAAAACGCACAGGATGAAGGAACAGTGAGGTGGAGACTTGGCTGCAGTACTGTTATCTCTCTCATTCACACTGGTACAGCGATACTACAGAACGCACCTTAAGCGTGACGATGTCGTGTCCAAGACAACTGCATGAACCAACCTCTCCTTCTTCTGTCTGTCTGTACGACCTGTTCACCATGTGGGCTGTAGCGACTAAGGGAGGCGGATGTTTAAGGAAGCATTTAGAGGCATATGATGGGGGAGAAGAACGTACTGAATTATTTGCACTTATTCAAAGAAACACTACAGAAATTTGCAATCATTTTTGAATGATGTGGGAGAAAATCTGTGCAGGGATTTTATGTTTTACATCTGATACCAGCTTTTTTTGGTGTTCTCAAATGAACAGATATACATAAAATATATATATAGACCGGTATATACATTTGTGTGTGTGTATGACCTGAGGTGTATTGAACCAGTGGATTGGGGTGGAATTAACCATTTCTTGCGGCATTTTCCCTGTGTAATGAGCTTAATCTAATCTGTCTGCACCAGTGTTCCCAGATTACGGTAATCTGTTCTGTTTGGAGTGTTCCGATATGGGGAGGAAAGAAAACTTAAAGGGAAAAAAAAGGAAACAGGGCTTCTGGGTGCCTGTGCTTACATCCCATAATGAGGGATTAGTTTGTGTGTCACCAAGGAGATGACTAGAACAAGACGTTGAGTCGGTGTTGGAGGGAGGCAGGAAGAGGAGTTTGGGTTCCTCCCCCATCGTCTGATGTGTTTTCAGGTCTTTTCCTCGTGTGGTTCCAGTCTGAAGCCCAAAATTATTCATACCTCCCAGAGATTTGGTTCCAAAATGGTTTTTCTTTAACCAAGGAGATTTAAAAGACAACAAAAGGGGAGTATCGATTTCGACTATAATATTTTTAATAAAATTCACATTTTATTAAACAAGTTTGAATTTGTTGATTTTTTTTTTTTTTTTTTTTTTTAACCTAGAAATGGTCACATAGTCTCAAATATGAAAATACAACCTCCCCAGTTTCTATATTTTGTCTTTTTTTTTTTTTTTTGACTGGATATTTGACCGCTCTGCTTGTCAGAATTGGTTGATCTCAGTTACATTTGGTGATTTCCTGGCTCAGACCAGCTTTAGGTAGCCGCTAATGTTCTGTAGGGTTGACGTTTGGACCGTGCTAGATCCTGCTTCGGCCAGTCCAAAGTCAGTTTTGATTTGTTTGGGCTCTTTGTCTCGTTGGTTGGACCACCTGGCTGATAACTTGAGGTGATAATTTGTCCATTTGGGCCAGTTCCACAGTGTGGAAAGTGACTCTGGTCTCTCTTCTGATGGGGATGAGTCTTGGTGGTTCTTGGGTTGTTCCTCTACCTCCTAAAATGTCGGTTTGGGACAGATGGTTAAAATTTAGATAAAGCCGTATTCCAACAAGACAGTAATGCTAAAGTCACATCAAAACTGGGTTTGAAACGCTGACATCAATCTTCCTGGGCGACCTTTCAAAAGCCCCGGTATCGAAGCCATTGAATGCTGGTAGACTTTGTTCAAAAGCTCCTCTTGGCATGTCCTCCAAGAAGGGCAGTCACTTATCAAGTCAACATTATGCTGGACAGTTGTTGATGGCGACAGGAAGTGCTAAAACTCAGCTTGTTTTGAACGTGAAAGCTGCATGTTGTCATACTTCAAACCTGGCAGACGAATGTCCCCAATAAGACAAGGCGTAGAATCAAAATCTCAAATGAAAGGCCCCTCATTAACTGCTGGAACTGTTTTCGGAGGCTTATCCCAGCGTGGACGTATTCACGCCGTCGGAAAACAATACATTCTCCCAGCTGTCTATTAGAAAATAACCAGCAGCTGCTGCATCTTTTGCCGCTGTGGTGGCGTTTTGCGAAAGCCAGACCGCGTCCAGCTGCGACCGCTGGCAGCAGCACAGCCAACGCTGAGAGGTCTGACTGCGGGAAGGCTTTGTGTCGGTGCGGTGAGGTAATTGCTCAACTAATCCTCGTTAAAGGTCGGAGCTCGGAAATCTCCCTAAACTTAGATAAGCGTTTTTAGTTGCATAGCTTGAGATGGCTGTTAAATGACAAAGGCAGTGTGTCCACAAAGCTGCTGATTTCCACTCACTCCAGGGCGTCGCAGCGAACTTTACAGACATTTAAACGCTTGTTTTGAGCCAAATGCGACAGCGTTAATGCTTCGCTCTCTCACGCATGCATGCAGTAGTGCAGTTTGAAATGCTGATTAATCTGAAAAGCTCTGCATTAGGAGAGATTTAGATGCTGTGACTTCCACTAGCATTAATGCAGACTCTATGGATCGGCTGTGTCCAAAGGTTTTCTTTAAAGTTTTGGCATCGCAGAAATAAATGAAGGATCACCAGAGCTAACCAAAGGTCAGTTCACAGGTTGGTTTTCATTTACATTGTCAGTCAGAAGTGTGCCTGCTCTCATAATACTCATGTGTTGATTTAGGTTGTTTTTTCTTTCTTTTTTTTTTCAATGAAGTGTTTTTGCCAGGGTGGAATCATTTTTAGCACAAGTTGGAATCTCTTGGATTTTCTCTAAATCATAAGGGTCATACGTTGAACAGACAGGGACAAATATGTACATATACCCTCATAAATGATTTTAGGCGAGCTGCAAAGGAGAAACACGCTTTTCTTACCAATTAACCAGCTTCCTGCAAAATTCTGACTGGATATTTGAGCAATTTTCTTAACTGTAGTTTTAGAAAACTTAGAAATAGGATTCTTTCCAGAAGCCTTATGCTAATGCTGCAATATGTCACCTTTATAAATCGTTGGTTTCTTACATGTTTTTTTAAAGCTCTCGCTATGCTGTGACAGTATAACATGAGACAGATAACCTGTGGAAAATCACGCTCCTTTTCCCTGCAATCATGCTGCTATTTGCAGAAATACACTGCTCTGTCAGAAACAATCAATCAGGGCCAGGAGGAGAGTCTTAGTGCTGTCAATCATACTTGTGTATGCACTGTTCACAACCTCCATGTTTCTCTGTGTTGCACTATGGCTTCTTAAGATCAGCAAAGCTTGCCATGAAAGTTTAGGCTACTTGGCATCACCGCCGCCGATGGTGGCAAATAAACGTTTTTTCTGGAGCGATAAGTTGTTTCTCTGCCAGTAGCGCAGAGAAACAACAGTAAAACCTTCCTCCTGGCTCTGATTGGTCATTTTTGTCCAGGAGTGGTGCTTTTCTTTAAACGGCAATAATAGGAGCTTTTTTTTTTTTTTTTTTGTCTCATTATACTGTCACGACAAAGTAACAGATTTAAAACAACAGTTTGTTTATAAAACAGTTTGTTGGTTTTAGGCAGTATTAACTGTCCTAAAACCAACTCTGAGGTAGTTCAGGTATCAGTTTCCTGTTTGAACTCCCTACGATGTCCCAGCTTCAACCCTCTAGCTGATGATGTGAGGTTAACGCACAAATCACTCCGTCTGATTTGTGCGGTACGCCAGTACAACTGGTAGCAAAACATACTGTCACCATGATTCTGCCTCCACCGTGCTTGACTGTTTTAAAACTATTTCAGAAGGATTCCTGAACAGGAATAGTTGTTTTGAGGTTGTATGACATGTTGAAAGAACTCTTCAGATGCATCATTAAAAGCCAAAACCTTCGTATTTATATTGAGCATTATTTTGACCGTGACTGTGCATTTGTAGGGTTACTGATAGACTTGATGCTTCACATTTGGCAAGAAAGAGTCTCCATACTTTGTGTGTCTGCACTGATACCCGTTTGTTTGGAAGTGGGATTTATTTTGGTAGCTTCCATGTTGGATGGTGGAGATGATAATCTGACGTGGCGTCTGTTTTTGTTGTCTTAAAAGTCGGCGTGTCCTAATGCTGTAACCTGAAAAGGGAAAATTAGGAGGAAACGTTCTTCAGAATTCATCAATATAAACTTTATCTTCATCAAGGGATGGCAGAAAACAAATCTAAAAAAAACATGGAGCAGCATACTTTTTAAATGGTTCATTGTCCTAAACCCAGAAATGTCCTGAACCAAAACGCATCAACCATCAACCAACCATGAAGAGCTGTAGCTAAAATAGTGTTTTCTAATTTTGCTTGAATTCAATCAGTGCTCATATAGCGCTTTGTCCTGAACATTAAAAGTTGTTTTTTAATTTTTTTTTTATCTGGGTTAAAACTGCTTTTGTTGCCTCATTATGGCTCATTTATAGCTTCATTGCAGCGTCATGGAGCTCAGCACTTGTTTTTTTGTTTATATATATATATATTTTGTGTGTGTACCTTTAACCCCGTATTATCCCTAACAATCACTGCACTCCTCATGTGACCTCCTGGTCTCTGTAGCTATCCTGTTTTCATGGCAACAAGCTCATCAGCATTCATGGTGACGGGATAGCAAAAAGAAAGACATCGGTGAAAATGTGTCCTGCTGGTGATTCACGCTCCTCTCCTGGTTTTATACCATGCTTAACACACACACACACACTCATTCTCACTCTAATTGTTTGGTCCTTCTTAAAAGCTCGTTTCTCATTATGTGTTTTTTTTTTTTTTCCTTTTGTTAAAACAACTGTATGAAACATTTTCCTCTGTTGGTAAAACTACGATTGTTATTGTTTTTTCTTTTAAGTCATGAATGGGCAGTCAGTATAAATGTCTTTCTTTTTAACTAAGTTGCTCTATTTATATATTCCAGGTTTTGGTTATCAGTGTAGCTCAAAAGTAGGAATGTTCCTGATTCTTCAGGCTTAATGATCTCATGTATGAGGTTGGTTTTAAAACAAATAAAACGGTGAAAAAAATTATTCTGTGGTCCTGATTTTTAATTTCTTTTAGCTAAAGGGAAATCTAACTTTGCTGATCAGTATTCTGTTTTTGGTTTTATATTTTTTTTACATGCTTTCACATGCAAGGCTCGGTGGAAAACATTGATCGATGTTCCACTATTGTTTACGTTTTTCTCCACCCATTTCAGGATGCAGTTTAAAAATTTCTTCAATTTTTTCAGGGTTCGTTTACTTACATGAGCTCTTGCACCTTCAGTCAGATTAGCTTCTAAAGGTTCCCAGCTTCCTTTGTAAACTGGAGCTGCACATATTGCTGAATATTTTAAATCCAACCTTTAAAACACTTTTTCATCATTATTTGATTATTTTCAGCCAAATGTCCACATTTGCTGTCGATTTTGCAGTCGCTGATTGTACTTTATCCCTTATGCATCAGTAAATTTGTTTAAAACTTGGACATTGTTGGGCCCATTTTACTGGATTAGGTAATATATGAGGCATCTGCAGAGCCCCAGTAAAACTATCAGACCAAACTTCATAAACTTATAGGGATAGTCAATTTCCAGATGGAGCTAAAAACTCCTTTGTTGCTGTTAATTTGCAGGTTATTTACTGTAAAACGTGACTTAGTCCAAAATACGCAAAGGTTAATGTAAACCAGTGAAGTAAAAAGTAGAAAAATAACTTAAAAATTAAAAATTTTATTTTTTCCTTCCAGAGAGTCAGGCTTTTCTGCAATAGGATAAACTTTTGTGCTTGTATCTTTTTCATACAAGACTTGGAAACTGATCTTCACTGCCCATCTAATCAATCAGTGCTTGATTTATAATTATATATATATGCAGAAGAGTGCATCAAATGTTTCAAACTTTACATAAACTGAAAAACATGCATAATTTTCCCTCCACCTTTAAATCCTGGTGTACTTTGTACATAAAACCACATGAATTCGGTGCTTATAAAGTGACAAAATGGGGGAGAAAGTTGCAAGGATATTAAGTAGATATTGATTTTCATATCTAGTTGTGTCTTGAATACACTGACGAAAATGCCAGACAATAAGAGTATTTAAACTTTAAAGCGCTAAAAAATTTTTATGTGGGCCTGGAGTTTATGTCTATTCGGATCTTGTGCACACTTAAGTTTTATTTATAACTAACCTAAACCAGTTAGTTTTGATTAAATTCCCTAAAATCCGAGGGGAAACAACCCCATACCGTATGCTGGTTTGTTTCTCTGATATTCCTTATTATTGGAAGTAATATTCTTCTTATGATCTTGCACAGAATCAGTGGGCCACAACAATAAAATCTGAACCAATAATAGGCTTGTTTCATCAGGCTGTGCCCTCTGTTGTATGTGTGTGTGTGTGTGTGTGTGTGTGTGTGTGTGTGTGTGTGTGTGTGTGTGTGTAGGGGGGGCTGCTGCTGGTTCTTTGGTGTTATGCAAATAACACGAGTGAGTGTGAAATTTCCCCAGACAAAAGGAGGGGGGGATGGTGCAGCAGGGAGAAGAGCAGCTTGATAAAAAAAAAAAAAAAAAAGAAAAAAAATTGGACAACCAGCGGGAGTCTGGTGGGCGTGGATCCGGAGCCGAGGTCTTCCTGCTCGGCTGAACACGTGGTTCCGTGTCCGCCTTCAGTTCCTGTCGGTGCGTGGAGTGGAGGGCTCCAGTCCTGCCTTCAACTCGGCTTCTTTTATTGCTTCTTAACAGCTAGAGGAGATCTCCTGCTGCTTTGTTGTTTTTTTCTCCTCCTCTTCCTCCCCGTCTTGCTACTCTTGCCTCCCCCCTCCTCCTCCTCCTCCTCTTCCTCTCCTAGCGGCGCCTCTTCCTCCGCCAGGCCGCGGTCACTTCAGCGTGGATTCGTTCCGACGCGGAGAGACTGCGTGTGTGGAAGAACCTGAACGTGATAAGAGCGTGTATCTCCCCCCACCCCCCACCCACCCCTTTCTCCTCTTCCTCCTCCTCCTCCTCCTCCTCCTCCATTACCATCCTCCTTCATTTGTTCGGTCATGACGCTGGAAGCGATCCGCTACCGGTCCGGCTCTCTGCAGATCCTCAACCAGCTGCTGCTGCCGCACCAGACCGTGTATGAGGACGTCCGCTCCGTGCAGGGCGCCTACGAGGCCATCAAGTCCATGAAGGTGGGCTGCGTGTATGTGAGCTGCTGTCTGCTCTTTTGTGCTCCCGCCGCCGCACACATGTGTCTCTGACGGCCTCGGCCATATCTTCTTCTTCTTCTTCTTCTTCTTCTTCTTACTGTTGTTGTTGTTGTTGTTGTTGGTCACCTGAAGCCGCAGCTGCTGCCGGAACCTGAACCCCTCCATTCATAGTTTATTATGTGTTTTTATTTTTTTATTTTTTTAATCAAGTGCTTTGAAGCCTCCCTCCTCCCCCTTTCTTTGGGAGAGAGATTATTGATGAATTATTAATGACCTTTGCCAGGGATTTTTTTTTCTTTTTCTTCCTGTGCTGCATTCAATGACACCTCCAGCTGGTCCATTTGTGCGGGGTTTTTTTTGTTGTTGTTGTTGTTTGTTTTTTGCTGGGGGGGTTTTGTTTGTTTTTTTTTTCGTTCCCGAAATGTATTTTAAAAAATGCGACAGTGAACGCGTAACGTAGAAGTTCCCGGAGATTAAATTATTTTACATTTTTTCATGAATTAAAGCGCAGCAGTTCTTCACCCCTCTTTTGTCTCTCCGGCTGCACGCGGGGAGTGCTGGTTCTGATCCTGGGTGGGCGGAACCGAGGAGTGGGATAGGAGCTGGGAGTGATCTCACACAGGTGCACTTTAATACAACAGAAATGCCTTCATGCGGCACATTTCTGAAGATTTGTTTCTGGTCGTTTTTGGCGATCGGGACAGATGATCGTTTCAGTACAACGGAGCTAGTAAATGATTACGATGTAATGCACAAAGTATTGCTTATTACACATTCAGCCACTGACTCCCACCACAAGGACGGCAAGCCACAAAAGTACATTAATAACATGGATGCTTGGAGCACTGCGAATAAAACACTCAACTTTCCCTCCCTGAAAGTTGAGTGGAAGAAAAAAAGTGCAGCAGCGATACAAATGACCGCAGTTATGAGAGGGTTGTGGAGTAAAGACCATTCTAAGGTTTGAGGGAGCTTCTGGAAGTATATCCAGCATATGAACTTCAACTACTGCAGTACTGCAGAGGAGATAAATGATCAAACTGTGACTCAAGTTGCCTAATTACTAATCAATATTTTTCAGAGCAGAGCATATCTTATATCTAATTTTAAATTTAGCTCCCAGAGTCTGGAGGTTTGGTACACCGACATACTTTCTCAGTGATCCTAAAATTTAAGTATTAAAACAAACAGTTTTATTGTTCTTATATTATCTACATTGAATTTTGGATATTAACTCCCTATAAGCCAAACAAAATCGTCCAAACTAATTGAAATAAAACCTTGAAATATATCATCCTGTGAGTAGTGAATCCACACAATGTCTGCTTTTTGAGGTGAATAACTAAAGTTAATTAACTTCTTGTGTATGCACTAATTTAGTCAGATGTTTCCTAAAACTGCCAAAATGCTCTACTATGTTCATCATTTGTCTACGTAAGGTTAGATAAATGATGGCTTGACCTTTGAATATGCTGCTATGAAGGAGTGTTTTATGAACTGGCCACATAAATAGTAATTGGAAAGACCCCAGATTTAATTCTGTTTCACTGAACTAGAAATGCCACCTTATCCTGCTGCTTTACAGACATGCTAACTGTAGCTTCAAAACGGTGAAGAGAGATTTTCCGATCGCCCCGATCGCTGCCGCCCTGACCAACACGTAGATGAATCTCTCAGACGACCGACCTCTCCCTCCCTTGTCCAGGTGCGCGGAGCTCCAGCCATCGCCATCGTGGGCTGCCTCAGCCTGGCCGTAGAGCTGCGGGCGGGCGCCGGGGGCGACGACCCCGTGACCTTCATCAGGGAGTCTCTGTGTCACCTCACTTCAGCCAGGCCCACCGCCGTCAACATGGGCCGAGCCGCCCGCGAGCTGATGGAGTTCGCCGAGAACGAGAGCATGGAGAAGAACTCGGAGCAGCTCAGGGAAAGGTGGGCAGGCGTCCTGTACGGGTCCGAGTCCGTGGTCGCGCACTTTCTCACGCAGAAACCTGGGGCCTCATATTTTACCCACAAGTCGGCATGTATAAAAATTCACTTTGCGTCAAAGTTTGTGAAAATATACAGACACTTTTTCGCTGGCGTGAAAATGTGCGGCAGCCACGAGAACATTTTCTGTGGACAATATCAAACTACAAAACATCGAAACTCACCTAAATACACTGAAATCTGACTACATTCGGTTATTTAGACCAAGAAGCATCAAATCCGATGTTTTTCATGATTTTAATATTTTATTGTTTAAACATAAACGATGAAACTGAACCGCATTTTTCCTCAGACAATAACCTGACACGCACACAAAATAAAGAAAATAAAAATGAAAGCATGTGTAAAGCTCGCTCGAACGTAAATAGTACTTTTTCTCAGTTTTTGTCCCCTAAAGACCAATGCTCATTGGTTCGTGCGCCAAAGCTTTGAAATGCATCTATGGGGTCATTTCATTCTGACTGAAAAAGAAAACAGGGTTGGATCAACAGATTAAGTCAAACCTGCTGATTAAACATAATCAACAGGTTTGATCAAGGTGTGTATAATCACATGTATTCAAGTAGCTGGATAAACGTGAGCCGCGTAATTGTGGAGCGCTTTGGCTCTGATGGAGAGCATCACCAATGGAAGGATTCAGATCAGAGACCATATTGATCAGCTGGGAAATGTTGATGATGGTTCATGAGCGAATGTTTTTGTGCGCCGCACTTTGCTAAATTTGTCCATACGCCAAGTTTTAGTGTGAAAACTGCGCACTCTTTTATGCATGAGGCCCCTGGTGTTTTGCGTCGATTCCCTGTCCTACGGCTGATTGTTTTCTGTGGCGATATTTTAGGACCTGTTCTAAAATTAGGGAGTCTGTAAATACTCCAACCTGATATCTACCCTCATGCTCTGCTACAGAGTTGAGCTTCACTCAAAATCCAAATAAAGGGAAGCTTGTCCAACAAGATGGCGGTCTTGGCGAGCTGACGTCACTCTGAACTATGGAAACACAAGGAGGGCAACAGTGAAGAAAACAATCCAGATTTTCCAAACATTTGATCTTAAAGAAATAAAAAAATTTGATGAATTGGTTTAGTAATTGTATTTAATTTCCCTTTGGTATGATAAAGTATTTTTGACTTGAACTGAAATCGGTTCATCATCCAGTCCTACTTAACACTTGAAGAGAAAAACCCTTCAGGATCCTGAAAATATGCAAAAATAAAACCTGAAATCACACCGCACAGTTTTGTGAAACCAGCAGAATGAAACTTTAGTGTGAAATTATTCAACTCCAGCTTTCACCTTCCTGGATTCTCCTAAAGTAGCTGCTGCTTTAACACGCTCACTCATTCAGCACCAGCTCCAGGTGTGAGTTTGAAAAAAAAAACAACAACAAACTGTTAATGTTATCAGACTTTTTTTTTTTTTTTTAGATCGCCAATTGGTGGCTGTGAGCATTCCACTTGCCACAAAAAGAAATTTGTAATTGCCACAAGAAATGTCAGCTGCAGATTATTTGTAGATAACAGCACATCAGATTTGCTTCAGTTAGAAAAATAAAAATCACTCTTTCTCCCTTCACTTGCTGGTGAATCCATTCCAGTTATTTTACAGATACATTTTTATTCTGACGAATCCGTTGTAATTGTGTCGTTGGAAGCAATTTGTGCTGCTTTGTGTTTGGTTGCTCACCCACAGAAACGGGTATTTCTGATCAAGGACAGTGGTCGTGTGGATCCATTTTTAGTAGTAACTGTTTCACCTGCAGCAGGTAGAAGCCACCACACTGAAGCAGTTTGAAGGTTTTTGTGGGGGCAGGAAAGTAGTCACGTGTTTATTTGTTTTGTTGTTTTTTTTTTGTAGGAAAGGAATGTTATTTATCATAGATCCAGAACTTGAAAAAGATCTTGCTGTATTAAAAAAGCAGACTCTTAATTTACAAAATTATTGTCTTATTAAAACAGGATTTGGCTAAATTTCTTTCAAAACACTTTTAAAGTCGACTTTTCGATAAAAGACCGGATAAATTATTATGAAAGTTTGGTTGTAAAAAGACGAGCAGGCTACTTTGTACTAAACATTTTCCATTTTAAGAAAACGACGTCGGTCATACTTTCACCCTGCAGTGTCATCTCATGGATCGAAGACATGTTGGAGCGTGATGTCAACGACAATAGGAAGATCGGTAACTATGGAGCCCAGCACATCCTGTCGGGCGTGCCGAGGGACTCTGTCACCATCCTCACGCACTGCAACACCGGCTCGCTGGCCACGGCCGGATACGGGACGGCGCTCGGTGAGAGAGGAGCTTCGGATGCGACGGGAAGGAAGTTTGTGGACGTTTCCGTCTCTAACGGCGGTTCTGTGTGCAGGCGTGGTGAGGAGCCTCCACGGTCTGGGCCGGCTGAAGCGCGTGTACTGCACGGAGACGAGGCCGTACAACCAGGGCTCCAGGCTGACGGCGTACGAGGCGGTCGCCGAGGGCATCCCTGCCACGCTCATCACGGACAGCATGGCGGCCCTCACCATGAGGGAAATGGACATCACAGGTAGGGCTCTCCAGGACGCCGTCTTTCATCCCATGACGTCCCATAAACCTTTTTGTCCCCCTCAGCTGTGGTGGTGGGTGCTGACCGAGTCGTCGCTAATGGCGACACGGCCAACAAGGTGGGCACGTACCAGCTGGCCATCGCCGCAAAGCACCATGGGATCCCTTTCTACGTGGCTGCGCCCAGCACGTCGTGCGACCTGAGCCTCGAGAGCGGGCGGGACATCATCATCGAAGTGCGGCCCCCCGAGGAGCTCACCAGTATAAACGGAGTCCCCATCGCGGCGCCTGGTAGGAAACGTGAAGACACCCTACTAGTTAATTAATTAGGTCTGAAATCAAGGCCTTAAAATGTCTCCAATTCATTTTTAAAAGTAAGTTAGCCCTTAACATGTTAATCACGGGTCTTAAATTCTGTCTTACTTTCATATAATCTATGTTTTTCTTTCAGGAAAACGTTTGAGTCGAACTCAGACATCTTCACTGCATTCGTTACTCGAGAAGGTTGAAGCTATCGATAACTAGCTGCTGACATGCTCTTGCTAGCTAGTTAGCGTCTTTCGCTTCTGTCACGTTTAAGTGCAAATGTATCGTCGGTTGGCTGGACGAAGTTCGTACATTTCTGTGGAGATACAGGCCTGAAATTCCATTCGTAATGGCGATTAAAGTGTCTTAAAAAGTCTGACATTTGAGTTGGTGAAACCTGAAGAAACCCTGGTTAAGTATAAAGTTTGCTTTTATGTCATTATGTATGGAAAACCACGAAGGGAAAAAATACTGAAAAAGAAAAGTTGCTCTTTAAAGGATAAGATCTGATTCTTAATGAAGGCAGCCGTTTCCACATTTATTTATCAGTTGGACGTTCTTCCTTTGATTTGTTAACCTTTTCTAGCAAACAGTTGCATTTTAGCCATCAAACTACAGGATATCGACTCGCTGACTGAGTGCACACTCAATCATAAATGAAAATGAAAAACAGGCTGGTTCTATCTCTCCTTTGTCTGTAGAAAAACTTTAATCTCAGGCTCATCTGGACCTGTGGCTCTTGAACTGAATTGAAAACATCAAACGAAGCACTAAAAATGCCGTTCTCAGGAAGTTTGGCCTTGACAGCTAAAAGAACCAAAATTCACAAACTGCATTTAGTCTGGGATAAGCCTGAGCTCAGTCTTTTCGTGCTGATGCCTCAGACTTTGAAACGTCTCCACATTTGAGTCGAGACTGGGGCCTTTTTGGGCCGAGTTGCAGACAAAGCAAATGCTTTGATGAGGTTGAGCACTAATGAGGTCCTTGGAGGCAAAATCTGTGAGACGGGAATGTTTTTTTTTTCTTTAGATGAACTCTGGACAAACGATTAACGGTTTGTGGTTGACAACACACCAGCAGAGCATTCTGGGATTTGTAGTATTAGAGGAGCCTGTCGAGCTTATTTTTATTTCATTTATCTGCTTAATAAAACAACAGAAAGGCCAGTTGTGATGTATTTTTCATACTTTGAAAACTTTCAGGTTTCCTTGCTGCATTTTTGAAACCTTTACTATTTTTTCCTAAGAATAATCAGCAGTTGTTTACCTACTACAATGGTCATCCCACTGTTGCCAACTTAGCAACTTTTTTTGCTATATTTAGCCATTTTTCATACTCCAAAAAAAAAACAAATGATATCGGTGAAAATCGTGATCGACTGGTCAGATTTTTAAAAGATCGATAATTGGTGATCGACCAGAAAACTGCAGTGCCGCCTGGTTTGGGATGAGAACACGAGTTGAAACCGCTTGACACCTGATGGGTTTCTCCGACTTACGTCTTTTGTTTTACCCGTCCTCAGGTAAAACAGGCGGAAGTTAGCCAGTCACTAAGTCTCAGAAAAAGAACTCGAACAGCAGAAAAGACTGGCAACGCGCAAGAGCAGACATCTAAGTCAACCTAACGGGTCTTTAATTGTATGGCTGATTTAAAACCATCAGAATAACAGCCACCGTTTCCTGACTGCAGGTATCGAGGTGTGGAACCCGGCGTTTGACGTGACGCCTCACCAGCTCATCACAGGGGGGATCATCACCGAGCTGGGGGTCTTCCTCCCGTCGGAGCTCCAGGCTGCGCTCACCGGCCGCCTCACCGCCCTCTAAAGCTAAACCTCCCAGCGCCCCCTGCTGGCTCCGGTGCACCCCTGCACATTCACGTCACACTTCTAAAAGACGCTCTTGTCTTCACTGAGGGTGCACAGTTTGTGGTCTTACTTTGGTTGTAATCGGTGCACAATCACTGTAATGTGTCAGTGGTGCACTGTCTGAAAATCTATAGCCTCTCTGCCAGCCGCGTACAAAAACGTAAAAAAAAACAAAAAAAAAACAGGATGTTTTTCACTGCAGGGAGTTGAGAAGATGTGTACAGTCTCTCCTTACTTTTAAACCCTTTTTCTGTCATCTTCACGTCTCACTTTATTTCACAAATCATTTTCTGTTTTGTTTTTTTTTCTTTTCTTCCTTTTCATGTCTTTAGAAACAGCCAACAGAGCTCAGCTGGACTCAGTATAATTCAATTTGGCAAAATGAGCTTCTAGAGTCATAGCCGAGGCAAATGAAAGAAGTAAAATAAAACGAGGAGGACACGACTTTTTCCATAACATATCAGTCGTGATTTCCAGAATGCTGCTTCCTACTTGTAAATATCTATTTCCTGCTGGTAGTGTAAATATGTAGAAAACTAATCTCTGCTTGTAAAAAAAAAAAAAAAAGAAAAAAGAAAAAAAGGTACTGCTATTTTAACCAAAAATATGGTTACTTAAAATCAAATTTGCCACTTAAAATGTTATATTAACATTTAATTTCAGTTATTCAGTGTAGAACTTTTTCACTATAACTAATTGAAATTAAAGATGGTACATGTTTATACACAACCTTTCGTGGTAAAATAATTTCTTCTTTTTTTTCTTCTTTTTTTTTAACCAGTGTTTAGATATTTGAACCAATCGGCTGAAGCCTTTTACAGGACATGGCATGTATTTATACCTCACTTCATGTCTTCATCTCACTGACTGTACTGTATTATATCGCACATGTATACTTGCATAATACCTATAAACACACACACACACACACACCTGTGCTGACGGATGGCTCTACACTAGAGACACAAACACTCTGAGACTCGGGCTTTTTTATATACAATCCTAACTTTTTAAAGGAATAGTTCACTCTAAAGTGGAGGTTTTGGTTCACCGCCACTTCTTCACCTGCGACTTCTCGTCAAATATTATTCGATTATTACTCGTGAATTATGTCCAGTCAGGTTTTTTTTTTTTACTTGGTAGCAAAAGAAGAGAGAAAACAGGCACCTGTGGCTTTAATTTTAATTTTGTTCACTGGTTTCTGTGTTGCAGCATAGTTTTGTACTTTAGTGCCATTTCTCTGTTTCTCTTTATCATTAAAGACGTTCTTAATGCAAGGTTCCAATATTAGTAGAGATGGACAGATTAGTCATTTTCTTCAGTTCATTAAGGTCTTACCTGCCAATTTCAGTTCTTACTTGTTCTTTTTTTAAAATTTCCTAAATAAAAATTGAAAAGCAGATGAAAAGTTTGTATTTTCAGAAAGCGAAGATTTTAATCCAATTCAAATTGAAACAATTACCAGCATTTATTCGCCAAAGCTGATGTTCCCTAACCTTTTATCTGACTTTAGTCTAAAAAAAAAAGAACTTCTGTGAATGGATGTTCTTTTTGTTTGCATCTATAAACCGAAAATGATTCTAATAAACGGACGTCTGATGGGCAGAGCCACAGAAAATCTGGGGTTTGCCGGGCCCATACACGCATCGACTGGAATCGAACCCACAACTGTCTGAATGCGAGCCGACTGCATTCTTGTTGGAAACAAATAATAATAAATCTGGGTTTTTTTGTTGTTTTTTTTCGGGTGTTTGAGCCATCGAGCAGAGAAAAATAGTCAGGTTGTGGCAAAATTAATTAGTGCGTCACTAAGCCAATGTTGCATTTACAAATTACTAACAAACATGATTGATCAAGATTAAAGTTGAATGCAGTTTTATGGAAAATAAATGTTACCTTCTGTTCCTTTAACACAGGAGTCTGATCTCTGCTTTAATACATTTTCGCTAATTTGGCACCGACTGTAGAGCCGATGGAGAACATAAAACGGGCATGAGTGGCAGACGGCTCTGTCTTGATGCGGATGTGAACTTTTCCTTAAAACTTTTCCTTAGTTTTGTTTTGTTTTTCTTTTGCAGTATTTGTAAAAAAAACAAACAAAAAAAAAAAACATTGCAACCAACACAGAAACACCATCTGCAGTCTGAATGTAAAGCCTCTCTCTCTTTCGTTTCAGACTCTCGGTCACTTCTTGCCTTTCTTGTTCACTTCAGAATGTGCTTCAGCTGTTTGGATTCAACCCGCCGCTTAAATTGAACTGATGTTTTTATTTTGAAGTCTTGTATACTTCTAAGCCCGATGGTGTGAAGCATTAAAAAAATGATCTTCTCCGTAGTTATTGTACGATATGTTTAGACTTGGCTTATTTTTGACAACTTAAGATCAGGTAGCACTGATGTCATATCGAAAAGTTAGAGAGATTTGGTAAAGATATATTTACAAATTTTCTAATTTTGTATTTGGCAATGGAGTGAGTGCATAGTATTTGCTGACATTAGTCAATTTTGAGCTAATTTACTGTGTTCACCTTATCGTGAGACCTAAAGATCTCTGAACCCAACAGCTTACCTGACATGCATACGTAGATGTTTTTAATGGTTATTCAGAAGTAGTTGCAAGTTTCTCCCACTTCAAGAGCCATTCGGGTGGTGAGAAATCCTTTAACGCATCCGTATCTCTTTGGTGTTGACAAAGAGGTCAAGAGTTTCAGATGACTTGTGCTCAAAGGTCATAACAATCAAACAAAGTGGGGAAAATCTTGGGGAAATTAGGAAATTCAGGGTCGGCTTCAATTTCGGATTCGGTATCGTCTCCACTCGTATAAAACACTGCAGGAGTGAAACGTTTTTCTGGTTGGCTGCACTTGTAATTGGGTTTTTCTTGTGTGTGCGTATAATCAGTTTTAATGTGTCAAAATCAGGGAGGATGAAATGAGGATAAATAAAATCCATGACTTAATGCCTGTCAGCCATTTTGTTTCTTCAGAAAGGTTGCATATAAACCATTTGGTTAATTTTCTGAGCATTTGGCTCCATGTGTGTCACTGTGATGTAGTTTATAGAAGAGGGGGAAATGCTATATATAAATACATATATGAGAGGTCAAACACTGCAAAGTGAAGCTTTTATTTTAACAGCTTGTGCTACCATTGTCTAATCGATTGCTAAAAGGAACAACATGGGTTCACTTGTTTCTTGCTTTTACTTTTGCAAATGATTTGAAAATTGCAAGTCAATTATTAGATATATTTTCCCTTAAGATCGCAACATATCTGAAAGAGGCTGTGGGGAAGATGCTTTCAACACGCAGGAGCTTTTATTTTTTTATGTCCCAACATAATTTCAGGTGTCTAAGAAGGCTATTCCTTTCAACAAAAAATGAACAAATAACCTTTCCTCTAGAAGTTGTTTTGCTAGACTTTTATATTGAATACCAGCCCACTGTAACGCTACAGGAAGACCAGTATCTTCCTGTAGATACTGGAAGATACTGGAATTAGTATTAATGATGAATTAATGATTCATCATTAATGAATCATTAATTCATCAATGATTAACACAACATATTTTAGACAATCAGTCTGTTGCTGTTTCACTTCACACAACTGGAAAAAGTTTTGACTACATGTGAACATTAAATCATTTTTTAAAAAATGAAACGGGGGCGGAGGGCCTCCAGACTATAACCCTAATCTTGTACATTTTTGCTGTTTTCCTATTAACTTGCAACTTTAATTCACCGTTTTTATCCAAAACAATAAAATAAAATAAAAAGTTGAGGAAAAAAGCCCATTGTTAATCACTGTATCTATCACCTGATTGATTATATGTTATTAGAAAACTGTAAAGTTGATTCACTGCATTTTTCTCTCCCATTAAACCTCAGCACATAGAGATGGGTCACGTTTGAGCGTAGAAAACTTTTAAGCAAATGCCTGTTTTCTGTTCAAGACACGTTTTCCGGGGCGTTTCTATGACGATGCTCCACAAGTATGTAGCAGCTATGAGGCCATTAGATCCATCACAAACAAACCCCCGTCTTTTTCTTTTCGAGCGGTACAAGGTCTCTCTGTCTGTCCACGATAATTATACCCGTCTCACTGTGGTCTGTTTTCATTTCCTGGTTCCCATTGTGACTCTTTGTGAGTAGGCCATCAGAGCGCCATGCTGGGGAGGCCTCCTCAGACTAACGCACTACCTCTCAAGCACCAGGCTGCAGCAGAGCGAGCCGATTCGAAGGAAACAAACCAGGACTGAAAGTTTTGTCGGGTCTTTATCCCAAAGTGAAGTGTAATTTTGTGGCTACATTCTGAATCAACTGGACTGTAGGCTAGCTTTCTTTTCCTTTTTTAAACATGTCCTGAAACTGCGTCGGTACACTGCAGTGTTTGATAGATGCACTAAGATGTTCTGGTGCCAAAAGTCCAGAGTTTCCACGTTGACTTCACTGATTTAAAGTAGCTGCTCTTGTGTTATGAAAACAAAAGTAGATGGAGTGTTGTTCAGATGGCCTCCTTAAGTGCAAGTTTTTCATTGTTATTGATAATCACTTGATCTCTGTTTACGTTTGTAACGTGAAAATGGTTCCAAATTGGATTCTTCTTTTTTATATACAAATATATATATACGTATATGAATATAAGGCTATCATGAATGACGAGATTTCTCTTTCACGTCGATACAGAAAAAGAATAAAACCACAGTGAAATGGCATATTTTCCTTGTCTTTTTTTCAGATAGTCAAAACTAAATTTACAAAAGGGCACCAGAAGGACTGCACATGTGTGCTTGCCAAACTCAAAAAAAGTTGAAAACAATTTGTCAGTTTCCTTCTACATTAAAGTTATGCACCACTTTGCCAGTCTTTTAAATAGATCCCAATAAAATACATTGAACTTTGTGGTTGTAATGTAAAAAAAAATGTCTCGAGTTATAAATACGTCCGCAAGATACTCTGTCACAGTTTAAAAGACATGTTGCTTCAACCATTCAACTGAAATATCAACTTTTAAGTGGAAAAAGTAAGGAAACAGTCAGTTTCAGGAAAAGTAACTCTGCTAATGTGTGTAGTTTTACCGCTGGTTTCTTCACAAATGCTTTAGTTTTCAGTTTAAAAAGTCAAGTTTTGTAATGCAGATTGACAATATTCATGCTAAGGTACTAAATAAAACAAACAGATGTTGGTAAGTGTGTCTTTGTTCTCACAGTGGTGTTTTATCTTGAAACTTTATTGATGCAGATTTTCTCTGTTGTTGTTGAATCATAATTTCTGAGATCTTACTCTGGTTGTATTTGTTTGGTATTAAACCTTGTTTAATCTGACACATTTAAGGGTGACAAAAAGCAAAAATGGAAGAAATAAGCCAATGATGTGCCAACTACATTCGGTACGTTTCTCAACCATTCAGTTCACTGTTCATCAGACAGCATTCATCCTGATGATTGGCTGAGCTTTAACATTTCTGTATATATATATATATATATAAAATTTAAAAAATATATAATCTAAATAAAAAATGTAAATACATCATAATTTTTCGAGAAAATCGCAGAAATCTGTATACCCTGGGACTTGAACATCTCCTGTGTGACGCCAACTAACCAGCAGGGGGCAGTAGCCGAACAAAGACGGACGTAAAGCGCCGAGCTGTGACGCGAAGAAGGAGCTTGAGCTCTTACTCGGTGAAAATGGCTCAAGGCTCTAAGAAGTTTAAGGCTCAGCGTCCTGGAGGGGCTAAGAAACACCAACAAAACAAACAGAAAGGGCCGAAGAAAGGAGGTAAAAGACTGTTGCTTCAATAACTCTAGTATTTTAGGTCTGTGAAGTGAAAAAGAGCCGGATATGAACTAAACACGTGACCAAACACGTTGTCTTGTAGTTATATGTAGCAGAACGTCTGACATGCATTTGTTTTAAACCGTTTCCACAGTTACATTACTGTTTATTAGCTTAGTGGTAAAGATGTGTGGGATGTTACCCTCTTATATTGAAAAGCAAACAGTAATTCAACATGTTAACCTACATTCTTATTTCTTCTAAAGGGAGGATTATTGCACCCAAGAAGGCTCAAGTAGTTCAGCAACAGAAGCTAAAGAAGGTGAGAACGTTCTTCAGTGTAAACATTTTGATCTCACTGAGGTTTCTTAAACATTCATTTCAACTGTGCCGTTTTCTGAAGGGCCTGGAGGTTGCCATCAGGAACAAGATTGAGCAGGAAGTGACCCAGAAGGCCAGTTCCTCCCTCCACAAGCCCCTGGCTGTGGTTAAAGGTGCTGAGGGGAAAGGAAAGCCCGCCACTGCCCGCCCTGGAACCAGCTCCAAATAGGAACTACCACCGCCCTGGCCGGGTCTCATCAAGTTAGGGACTTTAATGGAATCTCTGCTGGGGCTGGAGAGACTTATTCAAACTCAAGAGTTTGCTATTTTATGTTTAGCGAGGTTCTGACCCCCTTCAGTCACTTTACTGTTTTTGCACAATAAAAAAAAAGGTGGGATAAATGCTTTGTGCTTCTGTTTTTTGTAACAGAAGCACATCCAGGCTGCTGGATTACATCGATATTGTAATGTTTACAGAAACAAAAATGCAAGCGTACCTGAAACTAAAATAAAACCAATCAGAATAAAGAAGCATGACCTCTGATGGTAAACCAGCGATTATGGCTGAAAAACTGTATCACCATATGTGGGATTCATAGTATTTCATGTTGATAATTATTGATTAGCAGTATTTAAAAGAAAAGGCTAAACTGATTACATGACCTTTCCTGTTTTATTCAAAGTTTTCACTCTGCCCTTTTTTTAAGCAGTTATGAGGCACAGTGGCCAAACATGAAACTGCTGCTGTGAAAATTACCCAACAGGTTGTTGCTAGGTAACTAAAGAGAGAGCAAGTTAGGTGATGCCACCAATCTTGGTTAGCTTAGCCATGAAAGGTTGAGCAGCTAAAACCTTTCCTCAGCCTACATCTCCCAGAATGCCATCTGGTTCTGGCTCCGAGTTCTGTGAAATTATTGAAGAATCTGACATGTAATCTACAGAAATTAATCACGTCTAAAGGTGATTATATATGTGTGTGTGTGTGTGTATGTTATTGATTTATTACCCAGTTCTAACCTGTGTTAAAACTTTATATATCTGGAATGTTATATTTGCAACTATCAAATTAAAACTTAATTTGACAAGTGAATCTATTCAGGAATGTTGAATAAATCAGAACATGGCTCACTCAGAGATTCATATAACCCACTCTTTATTTCAGTCTTTGTAAATGTTAATAGCTTATGCAGCACAGAGGGGCAAGTATTTTTTTAATCTACATTTAAGCATTTTAATGTTACCATGCTACTGTTTCTAACAGCATGTAATAGACTTGCATGACTAAACATGTTGCTAAAATAAATTGCACATTACAGCCAAGTCCTGCAGAAAAGATTCGTTTCTGAAGCCTTTCTCAGCTGGGAAGTTTAATAAGCCTTGATGGCCTCTGCACAGTGGTGAGAGCGGAGAAACCGAGGGAAGGAGTCCTTGGCCATCAAGCTGTAGATCCTCTGCTGCGCCAGGTTGAAGGTGTCGGCACATGGGGAGTCCATCACGCTCAGCAGAGCCTCGCGGGTCTCAGCATCCAGGTTCACCTGACATGGATGAAAAGCCGGAGGTCAAAACAAGCTTGAAGATTCATAAATGTCTGGCACTGCGCTCCTTCACTGACCTCCAGTGGAGCGTCGGGGTTGATGAATTGGTTGTAGATGCTGCTGGCTTTGGTCTTCTGCATGTTTGAAGGGGAAACCCTGTAGTCCTCACAGGCCAGCCAGAACTCCAGGTTCTCCTCGCTGAACTCTGAACGCAGAAACCCTCGAAACGCCTGAAGACCGACTGAAAGGACAGCGATGCAGTTATGTAGAGCAGCATCAAGAAGACATCGGCCTGGAGGAAAAGCTTCCACAGACTGTGGTCGAAGGTAAGGGTCGTTTTATTTTTAATTTAGTGTTTAATAATTATACAAACCATCAGACAAACCACAATGTAAAGTTACATTCTGGCATTTTAAATAGCAAAATCCAGCCAAAATATATATTTTTTCCAAATAAATTTCTTTTAATATAAAACTGCATGTGTGTGTCTGGTCAATTTACAGTTAAAACAAGCGTGTTCTCCATTCAGTGAAGTGGGTAGAGTCCAGAAATTTTGCTCAAGTTTTACTTGTTACTTATTATTTACTTATTATTTTTATAATAAAATAACTCAAGTAAAATTAAAAACTCCTAAAAGTACTTTTTTTTTCAAAAATTGACTTGAGTAAATTAAGCTGAATAAATGTAACCAGTTACCGACTCTGATATTCCAACAGAATAAACAAGTATAAATATAAAAACATTTTCGCAGCGTCTGGAAAGTAAGCGGATAAAAGATTAACTAGAACATACAAATGAAATACACTCATGGCTAATACCCTTAATTAGCTTTAATGATGGTGAACTTCCTGTTGAGCTATGGTGCTTTTACGTTGAAGGGGCGATTTCCGGTTTAACTGTCGGCGTTAACGCAGCTTAACGGCAAAAACAAATCAAAAAAATCAAGTCGTAACGGAGCTTAAACGTGTATCTTGTCATTAGCAGCCCCACTTGACAGAGGCAGAAGGTATGTTTATGATGTAAAATATCAAATGTGTTCAATACTGCGTGACTTAAACTGTGCAATAGTCTAATTATATTCCAAAACTAAAGTTACTTTACGTTGTAAACGTTATTTTAAGTCGAGTCAGAAATCATAAAGTGTCATTCGCGATGTGCTACAGCTTGCACGGCCTGACTTAATTACACCTTTGCTTCTTTACGAGTCCTTCCTCTAATCCTCAAACATCTTTTTTTTTTCTTTCCAATTTATTGAGCGTAAATTCACAAATGTGCCAATTTTACTCTTCGCGGTACAACTTGTAGCAGCAGAATTAATTGTAAAGACATAATTGTGATTTCCTTTTCTGCAACCGTTTGTTTTTGTTAGTAATTCTTAGGAGAGTTTCTTACACGTCTTTTAATAAGAAAATAAACCTCTAAATATTAAACAAAACCCAACAAGAATACAATAAAAAAGTAATCTGTTTGGTATTTTCAAATATTGATGGTAATGAATTAAAAACATAAAAAATGTTATATTTCTAAACCTATAAATTTAAAACATAAAGTACAGGATAAAAAAAAAAGATGTTTCCGTAATATTTTTTTTAAATATTAAATTGCAGCTAATTGTAAATTTAGTTGTAAAACTGTTTTGTTTTGGTTTTTAATTAATTTCTCAAATCATAACCTAATTTAGTTTAAGCTCTAGCAGAGCTGCCAGGATGGTAGATGGTCTGATTTTTGAGACTCCTATTAAGTAAACACACCTTGTTATTTTTCTGAGTGTATACATTTAAATAAATTTGTGTTCAAACCTAAAAATGATACTGGTAAATTAAACACGCACAATCATACTGAAACTTTAATCTGAAAAATCTTTTATTCGATAAAAACTTCCAGAGTGTATGCTGCTAACTGGATGCAATAACAATGTTAAAGAAATACAAACACATTTTTAATCATCTAAGTAGTAAAAGTGCTGCTTAATTGTCTCTAGTTGTTTTAATTTCTTGAGCAGGCTGTATAAGTAGTATCTAACTCACTACACTCATAACATTGAATCATAACATTTAAATATGCTTTATTCTAATTTTTCATGTATGAGCCATGTTGAGTTCAATGAGCATAATTTCTCAGTTTTAACATAATTCTACAAGAATAATTTATATGCTTCTTTAAAAAAGTGATTTTTTTACCTTTTTAATTTTTTTTTTCAATAACGTTCTAATTAAGTGTCATCTTATGGCATATTTCTATTGGCATGTCTGCCATATAGTTATTAAGTTTATATAAGGAATAAAATTAAAGACTTTCTGAGAAATTTTGTCAGTGTCTTTCAACCAAAAGTCATTTAAAAAAACTTTTATGAACAGAATTTCAAACAGAAATGAAGTGACCTACTCTTGCTGCCCAGCAGAGTTTCCAGATCCTGGAGCATTTTTCCATCCTGTACCCTGAAAATTAGGCAAAAAATTCATTTAAAAATGCGTCGTTATTTCAACATATTTAACCTAAAACCAACTTCACTTAGTTACTTTTGCTTGTGGTGGATCTCAGCCAGGTGGCTCAGCTTCACTCGCATCCCTTTTGCCCTGAAACGCATAAAATGACATTTTAAGCACTTCAAATCCCAGCAAAGTATAATCACCTGGTGTCCTAGAAAAACACTCACTTCTCCAAGCAGGAGGAAGGCAGGTAGGAGAGTCCCTTACACATATTTCAAAATCAACTCAGTATTATTACGGTAGATAACTTTGTCAGTCTTGTCTCCGGGGCTCGAACGCGCCGCTCTTATATACGGCGGTGGACATGTGGCTTATCTGATCCGTCGATCTGCTGCTCTCAGACCAGCAGGTGTGGAGCTGGGAGCTGAACGGGGATGAGATGGGGAACAGATCAGGCAGACCTGTCAGCAGGAGACACAAAGCAGGTCAGTGTATATGAAAGAAAAATCAAAGAAGCAGCCCTGAGCGTGTGTGTTTGGTCAGGGTACACTGGCAGCCTCATAAAGGCCTGTGTTGGTCCAAACATGGACGCTCTGTGGAGTTCTGCAGAAAGATAACGAAGTGATGACGGAGGAACAGGTGGAGCAGCAGTCTGAGAACTCTGCATGAGTTTTATAACGGACAAGTAGTTTGGCTCTGCAATTATGTTGCTATTGTTCACACACCACTGACAGCGTAGGTGTATGCTGGGCCTTGAAACCGTGGGAAATTGTCAGTATACAACACCTTGCAAATGGATGAACTTTTTCACAATTTCTTATGTTAAAACCACACATTGTATTGTATTTCATCTGATAGTCCAGCTCAAAGTAGTGCATAGTTCTGAAGTGGAAAGAAAATAACAAAAATGTTATAAATAAAAATCTGAAAACACCGGCATGAATACATCCGATGCAAATGCCTTCAGAATTCACCTGTTAATCATGTAGAATAATCCTGTGTGTAATTTAATCTCAGTGTAATCTATGAAGGGGTCAGAGTTTGATAGCACAACTGGTTAACATCTGAGGAGCTTCACAGCAAAATTGCAGAAGAAAGTTCAATAAAAATCTCATTTTGGAATGAAATCTAATGTTGAACGTAACCCCGAACATGCCGTCCCCACAGTGAAGCATGGTGGTGGCGGCTTCATGCTGCAAGGATGTTTTTCTTTAGCTTTTATTTATACACCATGCATGCTGTCTTTGCAGTTTGTAAATTTCTCATCACTTTGTTTTGTTGGGTTTTTTTTCTCTTAAATAGTAATTCTTACAAAGAAAAAAACAAACAAACAAACTTTTAATGCAATCATAATTATTTAAGATGATGGTTTAAATCTGCTCTCAACCCATTCATTTCACATCTTTTGGTTGGCTTGCATTAATCTCTGATGTTGCCTATTGGCACCTGATGGTGTTTCTGTTTCTCTTTATTATTATTATATAAAGTTCCGTACGTTTTACTACATTCAACTACTTCTGCTACATTCAGCTAATTGTGCTAATCCATATATCAAAACGTTCTGCTTCTTCTGGAGATTTCTGCTATGACTTTTGCTAAAAATTCACTATTGTACTTTTGGAAATATTTGTGCTTTTGTGCAAATTTTTTTTTGTGGACATTGAAATTCCACAAAGTTCTGCTAAAATCTTCTGCTAAAAAAATGTCACAAAGAACTGCCCAAATGGGTGGCATCAAGCAACTCGCTGGCAACAACTTGTTGAGTAATTTGCTGCTGTTTTTAAGCAGTTATGCCTCTCCATAACTGCTTAAAAAGAAAAAAAAAAAAAAAATCAACGGGGTGGTATAAAAGGAGAAGTCTATATAAAAAAAAAAACAGCTAAAGGAGACATTGAGGATAAAACAAGAAATGTCACATCACCGGTTTGGCAGTATCTCGCATTAAAACAATAAAATGGATCATTTTCAACATCAGCTGATATGAAACGCTTATGTTGTATTGCCCAGTTCCATCCTGCGCTGTCATGAAGCTCAACGCTGGCAGCCCTTGCTCTCATATTTGTGCCAGTAAAGCACCAGTTGGTCACTGGGAAGCTGCTTTAACAGTCCTGAGGAAAGGAGCTGATGTCCTCACTGTTTACGAGAAGCGGGCGACGGGAGTGAAATGCCAACTGTCATGTGAGGAAACCTGAAGCCTGCGGTGCTCAACACTGAAGACATAAAGTACTGACGGTTACAGCTTTGAAATGTCATCTGTGCACGTTGCTAGTTTAGTTAGTTCAGATCAGAGCTTAGAATAGTCTGTATATTTTCATCTTTTTGGCATAGTTGCCGGTGCACAAATGAAAGAAAGAGGGCGAACTAAAAGTTTGCATGCATAAGAGAAAAGAGGAAAAAGTATGAGCAATCTGAATGTGTCTTGTGAATAACAGCTTGAGGAAGAAATAAGTGAGCTGCACATTAAAGAGGAGACATGTGGAACACGCAGCTTTGAACCAGGACCCAATCCTCCAGTGTCTCTCTCTCTCTCTCTCTCTCTCTCTCTCTCTCTCTCTCTCTCTCTCTCTCTCTCTCTCTCTCTCTCTCTCTTTCTTTCTTGCACCTGGAACCCGCGGGATCCACTGGATCCGCGTCAGCTGGGTCCAGGACGCGGAGCCCCGCAGCCGCTGCCTTCTCTCTCCCCCCCCCCGCCAGTCACGACCCTCCCTCTGCACCCGGCTATGGACGGCGGCAGATAAACAGTGAGTCAGGCTGAGGCAGAGGTCTGCTGGGTTTCGTAATTAGACTCCCAACAGCCTCCATAACTGCTTGAGGATTAGATTATACGCGATTATCATTGCAGCCTGCGTCAGTGCGCCGAGCTGTGAGCTGAAAATATACACTTTTATTGCGAGTGTGTCTTTGTTATCGTCGTGTAATTTGTGCATCATTTCAGAATGAGAGATGATTTGAGCTTCAGCAGAAGTACAGACCAATAACATGTCTTTAGCTGAACTGTAAGAACCTGAATATGAAAAAAAAAAACAAACAAACAAAAAAAAAAACACAGTCAACAGGGAAAATGTGTGTTTTTTTTCTATTCTTGTAAACTGTGCCTACCAGGGCCGGATTTAGGGAAATCTGGGCCTCTGGGCTGGAGTCAGTTTTGGTGCCCTGTGCTCACACTCATTTCTATTTACCTCAAAGTACAAAGAGTTGGCTAAACGTCACCTTCAAGCTGCGGGAAGATTCAGTGGTGTTAGAGGAGTTTATTGGTGGTAACTGGTCAGGCAATGGGCAGGCAGGGGGAATGAAGGGAAGGACATGCAACGACAGACTCACTATCGCGACATTAACTTCTGACGTTTGCGTCAGCTCACGTTGTATCACTTCTTTCTGAAAGGTCGCCTGTAAACATGGTATAGTTTCTAGAAATGTTTACACCCTCACAAAAATTGACCTACTCCTTTTTTGCTTTCCAAAGAAATTACTCCTGGCCCTGTGATCTTGTGTTTAGTTGTGTTTCTACTGGTAAAAGCCACTGGTGGAGCTACTGACGTCATTTATAATGTGTTCTCTTCTTTTTTTATATTCTTTCTAGAGAAAGTACACCTAGCTCTGTAAATCTATGTATTGTTGTGATTCTTTGATAGAGCTATTTAGTTCTTATCATTGTTTTCCTAGATTTTTCTTTCCATAAAAAGGACATCAAGTTCATTGATTGATTCTGTTCATTGATTGATTATCCTAGGCACAATGTTTGACAGAAATGTACATGAGTACTTTCTTAACACAGAAAGTATTTATAATCCAAGAGGAATAAGGCTTTGTGACTGGATTAGTTAGATCAGCTGTTTGAAAATTTATTTTTGATTTTGTTTTTGACAGTATATAAATAAAATAAATTGAAATAAACTGAAAGATGAAGCCCAGCTTTTTTTTTTTTGTAAAGAAATTGTTAGAGCTGCTCGTATTGTAGGTCCCATTACAGAAATAAATACTATTATCCATAAATCTCCACCTGAGTGCATCAAACTCCAAATAAAGAGCCTCTTTGTGACATTTCTTGACAAGTTGAACAAGTTGATTTCAAGTGTGAAAGGAACACAGCAAAAACTTCAAAGGTTAAATCCAATGTGTTTCTCCGTATTCTGTCCCTTGTTACTTTTGAGCTTCATTGATTTTGCATCTCCAGATCTTGTTGCATATAGAGGGTTGTAATCTTACCTAAGGAATCATCGGTTCAAGTACTCTTGGTGAGATTTTTCAATACTTTGTCTGATACGTGCCGTAATAAGACATTTAGTTATGTCTGCATGAATCTGTAATTGAAAAGACCTTCAACACAACTGCGTCGGCTCTCTTTTTGGGCCGTAGGTAAAGTAGCCAAGTCTAAAAGTCCATCGCTGCCTCGGTGTACAGGTATGAAGGATGTTCATTGTTCGTTATGAAGGTTATTGAACCGACGTTCTTGCATTTCAGCTGACTCCGAGTGACGCCCGGTGATGACAGCCCAGCGGTCGACTTGGATCCTGAAGGTGCAGTGTCAGGAAGGTGAACATTTTGTTCCAGATGAGGAGAGAAGGAAGCACTGGGCTGAGCTGTTCGAACAGCTGGACCTCAACAAAGATGGACGCATTGACATGCTGGAGCTGCAGGCGGGGCTGGCACACAGAGGGCTCTCCAACGGCTGCCTGCAGAAGGTAAGGAACTACGAGGCCTGAAACACTCTCCATTCAGGGCGGATAAGAAAAGCAGGTTTGTATTTGATCACAGACTAAATGAAGCTATGTTAAAAAGTCTGATGTTTGCTGTGGAGATGCAGGGGTAAAGCACAAATCACATATGGAGGCCTTAGTCCTCGACGCAGGTTCGAGTCCCGACCTGATGACCTTTTTCCGCGTGTCTTCATTACCCACTTTCCTGTCTAACCAGTCTTAAATAAAGGCCGCTTCAAATAATTTATGAAATGATAAAAATAAAGAAAATAGTTCCCACCCAGAAAGCATCTAAATATTTTATGCAACATTTTTTTTGTTTGTATGTTATGAAGATATATACCATAATTACATCTTTAACATCTTTTTCTAAATTTCCTAATAGTTTTTGGCAAGATCTATATGCTAATCTAAGCTTTTACTGTCTTGTATTACAGAACATAACAGGGTTAATAATAGAAGGAAAACAAAATCAAAAATATTACTTTAAGTAAAAAAAATAATGGCCCATCTTTATTCAAACTGCGCCATGTGAAGTGGCTTGAGTTGATTTTTGTAACAGTTTAATAATAGCACGTTGGTGGGTGTTGGCACGCAGTGGTTTCTGTTGCATCTAGATAAAAGTGTGCAGCCTGTCCACTGTTTTCATCCCGTAAACGCTCTTGAACTGTTTGCTTGTGTACAGTTTGTACCGGAACATCAGCAGCCTGGCTGTTTTGTGAACACAGGCAGACAATTTAACTCTCCTCTCTCTATCTGTGGCACTTTGCTTTTCGCCGTTTCTTCATATTGCTGTTTCTTTTTCTTCCTCTGCTTTTGTGTTTAATATGTAAAGTTAGAGAAAACATGAAAATCACGGCAGGAGAAGAGTGGCTGTGTGCATGTGGCCTTGTGTCTGTGAAGGTTTCTGCATGTGGGCACGTGAAGGGCAGCGTGGCGGTTATTTCTGTCTAAGGAAGCTGCTCTTGTAAGCTGAGAATGGTAACCTTTATCCCTGCTGTATTCCTTGTATTTTTTCATTATCAGATTTTCCTGGTGATATTTCTGAGAGGTTTTGTTCAGTTCGTATAGATACCATGTTTTGTTTATTTTATTGTCCAATAATTTGTTATATTTTAGTATTTTAGGGTCATTTGTGTGTATGCTTTTTGGGGGGGGGGTATTCCAGTAAAGCACAGGTGTTTAAGTGTTTTTTGTCTTATCAACCACACTTTTTGCTTTTACTTTGATGTAACAGTAAATAGGGCCACAAACCTATAGATAGATAGATAGATGGATGGATGGATAGATAATATATTTAAATTTATATATTTACATTGTCAGATTGTAGAGACTGGGGACACCAACCAAGACGGAGTCCTGGACTTTGAGGAGTTCGTTGAGTATCTTCACAACCATGAGAAGCAACTTAAAGTCATGTTTCACCATATGGACAGAAACAAAGACGGTCTGTGGCCGAAAGGAGAAAGACGGAAGAACAATGAACCTCACTGTTATTTTTTTAGATGTTGTTTTATCCCAACCCTTCTAACTTCCTTCTTGTGTTCTGCTGTCTCTTCATATCTGCAGGTTGGATTGATGTGGAAGAGATTCAGGACTGTCTGCACACCATCGGTGTGAATGTTAGCCCTGAAGATGCCACCAGGATCTTGCTAAGGTTCGTCATCCAGGCTCTCTTCATATTACTACACGGTGGTAGCCAGATTTATAAACCATTCAAAAACAGACAGAATCTGGCTTTTTCACACAATCCAATGGTAAGTCAGGGTAAATCTTTCCAGTTTTATCTTAGTTAGGTTTGCAAAAATAATTTATGTTTTCTTAATGCCAGGAAAAGGACTTTGTGAATGACTAAATGAATGGATCTAAAGAAAATCATAAAGTCTTAAAAAACACTACAGTAGATTTTAAATGCTTTATTTCACTATTTTTCTCATTATTCCAATATATACCCTAAAAGATCATAATAAACGTTTAAATCCAGATCGCCCATCCACATTTTTTGATGACACGGTTATATACATTGAACTGTTGTTTTACTATTTACTCAAGTTATTGATTAATTGACCAAATTAATTGACGATTATTTCAATAATCAAATTCATCACAATGAATCTTAATTATCCTATTAGAAATGAGCTGTGTTGTCATACGTTCTGGCTGCTGTTAATACATTTGGTTTTTCTTCAGTATGGACAAGGACGGCACCATGACGATTAACTGGAGTGAGTGGCGCGACTACTTCCTGTTCAAACACCTGAACGACATGGAGGACGTGGCTCGGTTCTGGAAGCGCTCAATGGTAAACGAGCTTGCAGAACTTGAACAAGAACGTCTCTAAATAGCAGAGATGGTGCAGTTAGTTGGAACGTCATGGAAGTAGTTGGTCTCTAGACTACAAAATATTATGTCTGAGATTTATTTCTAACTCCCTGTTTTGAAATGTGCAGCTTGTTCTTTGTTCCCGATTTGTGGTCTCAGTAGATATTGGACACAGGCGAGCAGCTGACAGTCCCAGAGGAGTTTTCAGAAGAGCAGAAGAAGTCCGGCTATATGTGGCGGCAGCTGATGGCGGGAGTCATGGCTGGATCTGTGTCCCGAACCGGAACCGCTCCACTGGACCGCCTCAAAGTCTTCAGACAAGTCAGTCTAACAGCAGTAGAGTAAGATGTACGAGAAAATGAATCGTTTATACCTATCTATTCCTGCTCTGTGCAGGTTCACGGCTCCTCTGATTTTAGAGGCAGCGCTCTGAGCGGGTTTAAGTACATGCTGAACGAGGGAGGACCCTCGTCTCTGTGGAGAGGCAACGGAGTCAATGTCCTGAAAATTGCTCCTGAGACTGCCATCAAATTCTCCGCTTATGAACAGGTGAACACTTCCATGACACCTGTTGGATTTGAGATTTCTATCATATCGTTCGACGTATATGTTAAATTATCATTAAATATGATTTGTTTTCCCATATTAGCTTGTAAGTCAAAAGCAGATGGATTATAGACTGTGTGTTATTAAAAGGAAAAGAAAAACATCTAACATGGCAGTGAGAAGGTCAAAACTGTAGTAAAAGTCAAACAACAGACAATGGGATTCTTCCACAGGTGACAGTCTGACCCGATAAGACTTCAGATATCCAAATTTTCATTTCATGAACATCGCCATCTGGAATTAATTTGATTTTATTCCATTAAGTTTAATTTCTCTTTCATTTGAATAAGTCCAATACAGCAGAGCGCAGACCAATTCAGTTCAAATCCCATCAGTTCGGATCATTCAGTTCTGTTCTATCGCAGTTCATTGTAGTTCAGTTCAGTGGGTTGTGATATTTACGATGCACAAATTCACAACACACCCCATCTTGAGAATCTTTATGAATACAAAGACTGTTTTAGCACAAATAAGTCTGGGCCAATCCAAAAGAAATACAATCAATTACAGTCCATTTCAGTCCGACTATAGTACAGTATGATCACAACGATGCATGCAGTCATAATTACATCATTACATTCTGAAAGTTAACTGCTTGAAATTTAACTGGTGTTACCAAGGCAGTAGTATTGCTCTTCTCTCACAAACTAATGAAACTAAGATGTAATTAATATAAAATCTAATTCTTGTTGCTACATTTCCCTTTTTAGTTTATTTAAGATCATAGAGCATAAATGTTTGACAGCGATGCTTGTTCCAAACCTTTGCTTTCCTTGTATTCTGCATAGATCAAGACTGTGATGCGCGGCCATGATGAAACAAAAACTCTGAGGCTTCATGAGAGGTTTGTCGCCGGCTCGTTGGCTGGAGCAACAGCTCAGACAGTCATTTACCCGATGGAGGTACTGGGCCAAACATGTACAAATCATTCGACGGCAATGAGAGAAAACGCTAAGGTTGCTTATAAATGAATCATCTCAGTCCCTCTGTCTGTGCATCAGGTGCTGAAGACGCGGCTCAATCTCAGAAAAACGGGTCAGTTCAAAGGAATAGCAGACTGCGCCAAACAGATCCTGGAGCGGGAAGGTGCCGCGGCCTTCTACAAGGGCTACGTCCCCAACATGCTGAGCATCGTCCCTTATGCTGGTATTGACCTGGCCGTGTATGAGGTCAGAGGGACGCGCAGCTCTCAGTGTGGCGCATTTCCTCTGGCTCTTCACTTCCCACTCATTCCTGTCTTCCACAGACGCTCAAACTTGCATGGCTGAACCGGAACACGGGCTTGCCTGACCCGGGGGTGATGGTGTTGTTGGGATGCGGCGCGGTCTCCAGTACATGCGGGATGCTTGCGAGTTACCCGCTGGCGCTGGTTCGCACACGCATGCAAGCACAAGGTTAGGACAGCTGCTGGCATCTGAATTCCACCAAACGTTTCAGAGAATGAAATATAGTTTCATATCAGCCAAACTGCATTATAAATCTAATTAGAGTGGATGTATGATTTGATTGAATTGACATTTTGTTGTAAATTGTCCTTTTCCTAGGATTTCTTTCTGAAGGGGTGGACTGTGTTACGGTTTTAAATTTTACCCAATCACTAACGTTTGTTACCGGTTCAGTGCTATAAAGCTTACCGGAAATTCTCTGCGCTGCAAACAACCGTCTTCCACTGCAAAGAGAGAAGTGCTATTCCGAACGAGGCAGATATTACTCTTAATTCAATATATGAAGGGTGGCCGACACAGACTGAATGGCTTCGTTCACTTCCTCCGCTGCTGTGACTAAAACTGCAGACACACTGTATTTCTAAAAAAGTGCAGAAAATTGACGTAATCGTTCACAATTTCTCTTTCTGTTCGCTGATCAGTAAAAATCTACCAGGGGCAATCCAAGTGAAGGACAGAAAGCCCAGATTGTGCTGCAGGCGAGACTGAAGTCAGGCGAAACTGCGCAGGAAGGCAATGGCCAGTTCTAAATAAATTAGATTAACTCAATTTAATTAAATTGAAAGAAATACAAAAAACAATTTTCAAATAATGATTTAGTTTAATAAGCAATCAAAACCGACTAACTTTAATCAACTGATAAATTACTAAAAAACGACTGCTTTAGGTCTATTAGTTGTGTCAGTTTGTCTGCTGATATTTGAAATCCAAAGACTCAACATCTTCAGCTGAAATTCCCAAACTACTTTCTTCTTTTTAGAAGGAGACGCAAAGTTCCTTTACGTGTATCTCTAATATTCTATAAAAATATTTAAAAAATGTTTTTCTTACTTTTCCTAACTTGATCTTTCCTATATTTCTCTCCAATCAGCTTCGGTGAAAGGATCCCCTAAACTTTCAATGCTGTCCTTGATCCGCAACATTGTTACGCAGGAGGGCATCGCCGGACTTTACCGAGGAATCTCCCCCAACCTGCTAAAGATCGTCCCGGCCGTGAGCGTGTCCTACGTCGTCTATGAGTACATGAGAATAATGCTAGGAATGGACTTCGAGGGTAGGAGGGAAGGGAAGGGGCATGGGTAGATAAAGGAGACGTGGTTTGCTGTGAATTTTTATCTGCAAGCATGTGCAGTCAGTGCATGGAAAAAGGGCTTTACTCGTTAATAACGTGACTTGCTTTTATGATGCCTTGAAGAAAAAAAGACTACTGCGATTCTGGACAAAAAAGTTACCAGGCAGTTAGATGTACTTTTATTTAATTTATTTTGGTTTGATAATAATTTGATGGTAATTACTGATCATCAACTGGAGAAAAAAGGTAAATATATATATAATTTTATTTTATTTTTTTACCTTTTTTCTCCAGTTCCTTTACGTGTATCTCTAATATCCTTCTCCAATCATATATATATATATATATATATATATATACATATATATATATATATATATATAAAAAACCCTAACCATCATTATAGTTTTAAACAAAACTTCACCCAAGCAGGATATCTTGTAAACATATTCAGACCTCTTTCATGTTTTCACATTTTGTCAGCTAAAACTATTGCTGACAGATTCAGATGTTCTTGTCTTTCAGCGTAACATGCACTACTGAACAAATTTATGACACATGCTAGGTCACCAACAGAAACCAGCTGGACAAGCTATAAAAGAATATAAAAACAAGAATAAAATAGAACGGGGACAAGAATATTTTACTGGGAGTCACGGTAACAGATCAAAACAAAACTCATTGAGAAGTGGAAGTGAAATGATGGGGGAGATGAGAGCATGTTTGCATTCAACCTTCTTTTCCTCTGATGCCCCTAAATAAAATTAATTGTAACTACATGCCCATAGGAAGATCTTAGTCTACAATTCTGCACTATTTTGTGTTGCTCTATGCCACAAGTCCAAATACAATACAATGAGGTTTGTTGTTGTAACCTCATTACTACATTGATAAAAATGTGAAAAGGTTTACCGGGTAAAAACAGACCTGGAAGACAGAGCTGTTTTCCAGGCATGCAATTCTGCATGGCCCATGCAGAATTGTGGCTTCACTGTGGTCAAATAACGAAAAGGCCTAAAACTCACCACTGGGCTTCTAAACCACTGGTGGATGTTGATAGAAATGAACCCTTGATGACATTAACCAAACCACTTTAGTACGGGAAACGCAAGCGGTTTATTTTAAAAGTCAGGGTGAAAAGATGGGGAAACATCTAAATGCTGCAAAATGTAATGAATAATCAGCCTCCATCTGCACAGGCTGCTGTTAATTTCTGGAGTGATGTGTTGCTTTTGAAAGCTAACAGCCGTGTGGGGAGTTTAACCGACAAGCATCTCGCTGCTTCTGTCACTGCTTCTGCCGCTGCTGCAGGAATCTGCACGGACGCAGGCTTGCATGAACTTGCCAGTCACAAAGTAACCTCTGGAAGGCAGCTCACGGTACATTCCTTCAGCATTGTTTTCTCTACCAGGTGGGGACTAGAGAAGATTGGCTGTGGGAGGAACCTGCACAGACTCAGGACAGTTACTGATGAGTCTTAAACAAATGTTATCAATACCAAAGCACAATGACAGCCTGACAGAAAGCAGGCGGTCGGTATCATTATCACGTCTTTGAGTGAAAGGACGGTGGTGAGAAGAAGAAAAGACGCACACAGAACTGCCTTTATGGACTGAAACGGACAAAGACGCACTAAGGGTTAAGGTGACCTCACCTGCCATAACATTACAACGGTTTATGCAGAAAAGCGTGGATTGGGTGATACATTTCAAAGACTTGACATGGTCCACTGGCATGGCGTGTTTCCTAAAAGGTTCACTGTATCTGTTTGTAAAACAAGAACTTACATTTAATGTAACTTCAGACAAACTGCATGCACTGTGCTGCTTTTGTGGACAATTTGCACAGATTGTTTTAACATTAAATTAAAAGAATTATATTAAACCTTTGTACATTTTTGACAAAAATGTCAACTGAATAAAAAGACACAGAATTAATATTGGATCTGTTCCTCTACAGGCTCAGGTCTGTTGTATTATTGTGTGCGGAAATCTGGGTTATTTATATTTGTTAAATAAAGAAACATGCCTGAATATTAACAAGTTATATTTCGTTTATTTGTTAAGTACTTTGAAGGCAAATGAAACATCCCGTATATCACTATCGCGGCCAAACATTTGGCAGTGTTGCCGTAGTCAATGCCACGAAAGATAAATGCATGGATGAGTTTCTCCAGATCCTTTAATCCTACAAACGTTCTTCAGGTGATAGAAGACCGACTTTGTAACTGTCTTTATGCGTCTTTGAATGTCCAGGTCTGAAACATTGATACAAGCCAGGATGCTCTCATTATACATCACAATACTGACTCTACCATCTGCATATAGGGTGTTGCAGCTGATTTATAGAATCAGGCAACATTTTTCCGTCTTTGTTCCGTCTGAAAAGAAAAGACCGACCCGGTAGGTCATGATGAAGGTCTGCCTCGTTCTCAGAGAGGATATCACACCGTAATTAACGCCTAAAAAGGGCTAATTGTCCAGCCAGAAGGTGGCGATAGCTGTAGCTGAATTGGTAAGCCAGTTAAAAGACTTCGGAAGAAAACCCTGTGCAGCAGGAAGCACTGCGATTGGTAATCTTGAGAAATTTCTACCGGCGTGCTGCGCGGCTCGCGTTCCTGCCCCCGAGTCCGCTCCTGGTCACCTTCCCGCTCCCCAGCAGCTTCGACCCGGGACAAAGCCTCGCCTGTTCTGCAGCCGTTTGCTCCTTTAGGGAAGCATGTCGGACTACGGCGGAGTCTCCTCTAACGGTGTTGGCGCTGGGGTGAAGAAAGACGCCTTTGCAGACGCCGTTCAACGAGCCAGACAGGTCGGTCTGAAACGGGGGGGAGCTAGCTAGCTGCTAGCATAGCTGACGTTAGCGTCTCGCTGCCATTCATTGGTTTTCTGTCTTTAATTCTGTTTAATTCGTCGCTTAAAAGAAAAGTAGACGACAGAATAAAAATGTAAACCTTTAATTTACACGTACGACTATTTTAGCATCTGTTTTAATGAATGAATTTAAGTAAAAACAAGCTAAGTTAGCTCGGTTACCTAGTTAATGTTTAAGCTCATCGTAGAGGTCTGTTAGCATCCCACATGAAGCCTAATCTAAGATGTTACTCAACTATCGGCTGCTATATTTAAACTCCAGCTCGATGTTTTGCTACAGATCATTTGAAATAACTCGTGTAGTGACCGAAAACGTCTTGTTTACGTGTTATTTGCCAGTCGATGAGAAGACGCATGTCGAAAACGTGTCTGAGAACCTGAAACAGACTCGGGAGAACGTTATTTCACAGTTGATTTGTCTGTTGATTATTATAAGTAAGCGCCCATCTAACACAAGGTGTTTCTTGACTTGGGTTAGAAAATAAATACAAATTCATCCGATCGTTCAATCATTTTGTATTTATACTTTAAAGACGCTGCTGAACATCTGCTGTGTATTTTATTATTAATTTTACATATTTTACAAACATAGAAATTATTTGAATACAAACAAAAGAATAAAGGTCCTCAAAAACGTCTCCGGTGAAGTCCCACGTTTTCCACACCTCCGACGTTCAGGCCGTAATAAATGAGCGTTCAGAAATCCCAGCAATGTTTAATGGACTCCATGCAAAACTGAATCACTGATTCACCAACAGGAAGGCAAACAAACAGCACGCCAAGCAAAATGACTGAACTGTTTAACATCTATAAAACAATTGATAAAATGTGCATTTTTTAAAAAAGCATTTTATAAAATGCAGCTTTATGAAATTATTATTATTATAGAATATGCACCCGTTGCTTTTGTTTTGTTTGCCTCAGATCTTGGTGAAAAGTTTAGTCGACTTGGTTAATTCATTAGTGAAGTCGCAACAATCTGAGAGCTGGGATGTCCTTTTCCTTCTGAACCTCTGTTATTTAGTGCGTTATTGAAGAGACAAAAACAATAAACATCTTAAGAAATAATTCTGTATTTTAATGTCACACATGTAATCAGTGGCAGTGAATCTGGGGGGAATGAAATAAAGGATAACTATTCTAGTTAGATTTTTTTTCTTGTATTTGCTCGTCTTCTCCCTTTAATGAAAGCAGTAGCTTGAGGTGTCAGGACACTTACTAAATTTCTAAATACGTTTTAAAATTTGACGCTCGGCACCAATGCCAAGAAATGGCTTCAATGAAATATGAATATTTCACACACTACTGCGCTGACGATGTGTTCGCATTATATTGTACAGCTTTAGTTTTGTTTGTTTCTGATGGTTTATTCAGTATTGTTCGTATGTTCTGTGATGATCAACCAGAGGCATGTTGCCATGGTTTCTGAAAATTTTGTCTACTTTTGGTTAGACCGGATCTTTAAAGAAAACAAGTAGTTTCATGGATTAATATCGAAGTCTGCAACATGCAGACGGAGGCTGCAAACAAGCAAAATAGTAAGTGAGCTGCAGCTGTTATCTTTTTTACGTCCCGGTTGTGTCCTGAGTGCTTCAACCCTGCTGAGAAGTTGGTTTGCTGAACAGAATAAGTCCAGTGAAAACTGGACTTATTACCACAAAAGTTTCATGGAACCTTTTAGAAATTACGATCTGGTTAAAACTAAACAGGACCTTTAGTTGTAAAAACTGTGTTTGGAACAGAACAGAATCACCAAAAACATGATGGTGGCAGCTGAAGACTTTTCAGCCAGCTGAGTGGCTGTGCTCAGCAGCATTTGTGAGAGGATTAAATCTTCTCTCTGTCAGGGCTGCAACTAATGACTCTTTTAGCAATCATTTATTCTGTAGACTATTCTGACAACCAGTCGGATAAAGAAATTGGCACATTCTACAGATTTTTGATTCAACAATTTAAGCAGTTTTATGCAATATTAAAAATATATAATAAGATGCAATTAATTCAATTCCTTTTTAAATTAAGAAAAACATTTTATTGCCTAAAATAAACACCATATCATTCCTTTAGGAAATGTGAACCAGGTGAAGATAAAACTATAAAGGCCTTGACTAAACCATATCTACAAACATTTATGTTTTTATCTTAAGTACAAAATGTATTTATTTTTTGCACAGTTGTGACTCTGTTACTGTTCTGAACATATGTATTTTTTCAGTAAAAGGCCTTTTGAGTCTGAATACTCCAGTTAATTAATTGATTACTAAATTAGTTGAGGGTTATTTCAATAATTGATAAATCCCGTTTCAGCCCTACTCCTTATAGTGCCGCAGAAAACTCATCTCTGGCATTTCGGTGAAAGTACTTCAAGCAGGAGGTGCAGGATGATGGAAAATTTGACTTACTTTGAGACTAGTGCTAGTACCAGTAACTGACCCACTACCAGTCCTAAATATTAACTGGTTTTTCTGACTTAGCAACCAGTTTGTCCTTTTCTTCACCCTCTGCTCTCCAGATCGCAGCTAAAATCGGTGGAGAGGCTGCTCCCCAAGTGACAAACAACGGAGGAGCTGAAAGTTATCCGTTCTCTGCACAGAAACGATCCCTTGAAGAAGGAGGTGGGAAATCAAAATCAAATAAGCACTTGGTCAGCATTCGCTTAGTAGGAATGCCCAACTATTTATTTATTTTTTTCTTTCAGATGAGCCCGATGCTAAGAAGTTAGCATCACAGAGTGAAAGAGATTCAGCAATGTGTATGTTAAAAACACTCTGCGGATTTCTGAAAAGCTTTTGCTTTATTTATACTCCAATTAATTGCGTTTTTCACGTTTCCCTCCCTCACAGCTATTGGAGCTCAGTTAGCTGCTCTGTCCCAACAAAGGTGGGTTTCTTCCTCTGCGTTTGTTTTTACACGAACACTTCAGCCTTAGTGGTCGTGTTAAACTGAGTGTTTCCCTCTCCTGTATCTCCAGTGTCAGGTCCTCCACTATTACAGAAGAGTTCAAGGTGCCTGACAGCATGGTTGGCCTCAGTGAGTACATACAAGCCCATATATTTCACTTCAACAATGCGGAAAAGGGCTTCATGTTGTTCAAATTAAATTCAAAACTTTCCTCTTTTTTTTTTTTCTTTCGTTCCCATCAGTCATTGGACGGGGAGGGGAACAGATCAACAAAATACAGCATGACTCTGGCTGCAAGGTCCAGATTGCGCATGGTGAGTTGCGTGAATCTCCTTATTTTGCACCACTGTACGTTTTAAATGTAACAGGCATTTTGTCTCGTTTATTTACAGACAGTGTCGGTCTTCCAGAAAGAAGCATTTCCCTGACTGGATCACCAGAGGCAGTACAGTAAGTTTGGTAACCTAATTATTTTTTGGGTTTTTTAAGAATTCAGTTAGCTGTTTTTTTTTGTTTTTTTTTAAATTAAACTTATTCATTTTAGGGTTGGTAAACGCACTACAAAATAGCCATCCTGTTACCATTAGAAACGTGTTTACTTTCTGACAGCTTTGATGACTGTAGCTGCATTTCCATTACGAATGTACACAAAACTTTTGTCGATATTCTGCTAATGTCGAAAAAACACAATTTTGCAAATTGCGGTATTTCAGTTCAATAAGAAATGCAATTCAAATTGCATTTGAATTTGTGTACTGCTCAAATTATGTAATCTGAACTTTTTTTGTGAATAAGTCTGTTCACACCGTAAGCCATTAACAATCATGGAGGTGATGAATGTAAACACAAGATAGATATTTCAGGAGTATTCATCTATGCTCCCATGTAGATGAATAAGATTCTGAATATATTCACCAACTTCTGATGAACAGCATGATGCTGCGTGACTTCTGAAGTCAGCTGAGCAATGTCTAAGTTATTGTATTTTAAATTGTTTTTGAATTGGATGCAAAAAGACAAAAAATATCTTGTTTTTCCACATTTTCGATTTTAGTCCAGGATCAAAAATATGACCATAGGACCAAATTTGATTTTAAGATTTTATTGCTCTGGCTTTTGCAACCCTCCCCTAAAAATGTGTTTTTCCAAAATTTAAATTTTCTCCCAGGAGGGCCAAGGAATTTCTAGAGGACATTGTGTCCAGAGGTCACGATTCAAGTAATGGTCAGTCCGGCTCCATGCAAGAAATCATCATTCCTGCAGGAAAGGCCGGCCTAATTATTGGTAAAGGAGGAGAGACGATCAAACAACTCCAGGTAAGACGTCCATGCTCTGCTTTGGAGAAATATTTATAGAATCAAATGCTCCAAAGTGCCTTTTTCTTTTTTTTTTCTTTATAATCGGTGCATCATGTTCCTGTGATGAATTTTCAGGAGCGAGCTGGAGTTAAAATGATTCTTGTTCAGGACGGATCACAGCCACCAAACATAGACAAACCCTTGCGCATCATCGGAGATCCTTACAAAGTGCAGGTACCGTCTGGACGCAGACAACACAGGTTCGTTTTAAGACAACATGTCCGCTTTCGTTTCTTACCGCCTCTTCTCTCTGTCTCTGCCTGTTCCTGCTGCAGCAAGCAAAGGAGATGGTGAATGAGATTCTACGAGAACGGGATCACGCTGGGTTTGGAGATAGGAATGAATACGGCTCAAGAATGGGAGGGGGCGGCATTGATGTAAGCGATTCCTGTTAAAATGTTAGCGACACAGTCACTTGAAGACGAATACTTTTCAGAATTTCAGAGTTGTGATCAGATGTCTTGTAATCCTGCAGATAGCTGTACCGCGACAGTCTGTGGGAGTTGTGATCGGTCGCAGTGGGGAGATGATAAAAAAAATCCAGAGCGATGCTGGTGTGAAGATCCAGTTTAAACCAGGTAAACCACACACAGGCCAGGTGCTGTTAGTGTTTTTGGTAATGAGGACTGATTTTATTTCAGTACACAAAACTGAATCATTGATTTATTTTGCTTTCTTAGGACGTGATCCTAGTTTTTTTTTTAATTTTTATGTCTATTTTGTAAACTATAAATTTAGTTTACAAAATTAGGATTGGAAAGGTTCTTAAAATGCTTGATTCAATTAAGTTTAATGGTAGTGGATAAACCTCTGGTTATAACTCAAAACATAATTTACTCTGAAGGAAACATTTGGTCGTAAAATAAGACAATATTCTTTAGCATATATTTTAATGGCAGTGTTCTCTGTTTAACTAGATATAATGGATTACATCATCACTGATGGTTATTCCAAACATGAAAAATTGGCAAAAAATACTTTAACATCAAAAAATTATTTTAACATGTAGTGTGGTGCATACCTTTTTATTTTATCCTTGTTTGTTTGGGGGAAAAAATACTGAAATAAGTCATTAGATTCTCATTTTGACCATCTAAGGTTACAGCTGGCTATGACTGCACAAAAATGAGGGTTTTTGTCGTTGTTTTTAAAAGTGCATTGCTTTAAATTGTTGATCTTGAGGATACCATTATCAGGAGGGCTTCCCCTCCCAGGCACGGCTTCTTACAAGTATAATTTGTACACTCAGTTGTCCATATTAAAACAAATCCAAAGGAACTTAAAATGTTTGTTCTTTTTTATTTACTATCAAATGTTAGCACAGTCTTACTAAAAAACTCTGCAACAACAACTTTTGCTGTTTTTAGGGAGTTTAATTGTTGTATAATTTTATGAACTCACAAAAATAAGCCATAATCTCCAGTCATCTCTACATTGGCCTCTGTCTGAAATACTAGAACACATTAATAAAACAAAGTCCTTTCATAAAGTGCCTAAATTGTTGTGGTGCTTTGAGTGAGATGGAACATTATGGTTTAAATTGTACAGGCTGTGCAGCAGGTTGTCATGACAACCAGGTCTTTACATCCAGGGCCAAATCTCGCATGCGATGATGAAGATACTACTTTTATAGATCCAGCACTTTGACTGAAGCACTGACGTTCACCCTGCTCCAACTCTGATCTTTAGAGTCGTTTATTAATACTATATAAATTACAGATGACGGTACAGGCCCTGATAAGATTGCACACATCATGGGCCCTCCGGACCAGTGTCAGCACGCTGCTTCCATCATCACTGAGCTGCTGCAGAGCATCCGTGCCCGAGATGAAGGCGGGCAGGGGGTGAGTGAGAGGAAAGCTCTGGATTTCAGGTGTTTGTTCCCGTGTTTTTGAGGGAGGGAACAAATGGCATGTTGCTGACTGGAGTATGGTGTTTCTGCCATAGGGCCCTCCAGGTCCCGGTATGTCGTCGGGAGGCCGAAGTCGTGGTGGAGGTCAGGGCAACTGGGGTCCTTCAGGAGGAGAGATGACCTTCTCTATTCCCGCACACAAATGTGGGCTCGTCATCGGCAGAGGAGGAGAGAACATCAAGTCCATCAACCAACAAACCGGGGCGTTTGTGGAGATTTCCCGTCAAATGCCGCCAAACGGTGACCCAAACTACAAACTGTTTATCATCAGAGGCTCCCCTCAAGAGATCGACCACGCCAAGCAGCTCATAGAAGAAAAGATTGAGGTAAATTTTAGGTAGGCTACTTATTAGAAAGTCGCGTAACTTCTCGACCAGTCCTTGAATGGTTTAATCTGGTTTCCCAGGGTCCTTTGTGTCCAGTAGGGGGTGGTCCCGGTTCTGGAGGTCCAGGTGGGCCCATGGGCCCCTATAACCCAAATCCCTATAATGCCGGGCCTCCTGGTGGAGCGCCGCAGTAAGTGCAACACGCTGCAGTTGTTGGTTTATTTACATTTAGACTGGATTGAAGTGTTTAAGGTGTTGCGTATAACTTTGTAGTGGAGCTCCTGGGGGTCCCCAGTATTGTTCTCAAGGTTGGGGAAATCCTTACCAACAGTGGCAAGCTCCAAATTCACATGACCCCAGTAAGTATCTCCAATTGGCCACGTTCTCTTTTTTTGTAGTTTTGAAGCATGATTTATTTTATTGGTTTTATTTTATTATATTCTCTTTAGACAAAGCAGCTGCAGATCCAAACGCAGCGTGGGCAGCGTACTATGCTCAATATTATGGGCAGCAGCCAGGGGGCGCCATGGCCCCCCAAGCACCAGGTGCCCCTGCAGGAGCAGGGGACCAGGGTCAAGGAGCTCAGACTTGTGGGGGCCAGCCTGACTATACGAAAGCCTGGGAGGAATATTATAAGAAGATGGGCATGAGTAAGTTGGATGTGATGAACCAAAATCTGACTGAACTTTGAAATGCAGTTTTGTGGCTCAGGCTGCACCAGTCGATCTGCCAGAGATACTTTTTTTCCGGGGATTGGTGTGTTAATAAAAATCACAATGTGGTGATTAGGAATAGGAACAAATAACGAAGTGATGCTTAATCGTCAACTAATGTTTTTTTTGTTTTTTTTTTAGTTTAATATTAGTAACAATCGATAAATGACAGTCCACTTTGACTTTCTTTCAGTGTTGTAGTTTTGTCGCCATCCAGCAGAGGGCACCGCTGGTTCTCCATAAGCAGAGCCAATTGATCAGGAATAAAGGCGGCAGGGCCTTACAGAGTCCGGTTTTGGATGCAAAATCCTTTTGTTGTGGCTCTTTTGTAAAAAGGAAACACTTAGCAGGTGCCTTAAGTTCCAAATTAATGGCAGTCATTCAGCCAAGCTTCTTTATGGTTCTTCAGTATGAACATTTCTCTGGTCATGGGGCATTGACTGGTCACATTTTTTATTCTATTCAGTGTTTTATTTTCCTAAAGACCAACTTAAGAGGTTCCTATTTTGCTACGTTTTATAAATATATATTTAATAATGTGAGAAAACAGCAATTAATTCGTTAGTATTGGCTACAGTTGCGCCGACTCAAAATAATGCTAAATTTAAAAAATATATTTTTTTTTTTCCTCTTCTCTTTTTTTAAATTCAGCATATCACAAAAATGTATTCCTTGAGATTATGGAAAGACGGTCATTACTCTTGGTACAAGAAAAAACTGAGGATTTTAAGAAAATGGCTGCTTAGTTGATCCATTAGATCTTAAAATTAACTCATTAATAAATAACTTTCATCCCTAGTAAGGAATTATTTCTTTCTTATCCATTATTATAGAATATGCTGACGAGACCTCGAACACTGGAGATCAGTATTAAGACCGTGCATCTCTAGCCTTGGTCACAGACACTCAAGTCCTACAACAAATTACTTTTTATTAAATGTTTTCTAGCTTTAAAAAATACAATTGCAGACAGAGCACAGAAAATGACCGTCTAAAATTTATATTTGAGTTCAAAACTCAAATATTAAACAAAACCGCCTCATCTGATTAGCGTCACACAGTAAACTGTCTGTAGAATCACAGTCTTCAATGTTGATGACTTTAATAAAATAACTGGTGCATCTCTGATCGATTTTATGACTTACTGATGGATTTATTTTATATTATTTTATTTTCCCAGCTCAGCCAGGTGGAGGAGCAGCAGCTGCTCCAGGCTCAGCACCAGCAGCTGCAGCTGCAGCACCAGGTGGCGCTGATGCTGGTGGACAGCAGGACTACAGTGCAGCCTGGGCTGAGTACTACAGACAGCAGGCCGCCTACTATGGACAGGCAGGACAAGCTCCCGGACAGGCAGGTGGTCCACAGCCGGGACAGCAGGTAATGCACCTTGTTGCTTCTGATAAGACTTTTTTTTTTTTTTTTTTTTTTGGAACATATGTTCACAACCTAATATCTCATACTTTCTGTTGAGGCTGCCAATTTATTTACTCTTTGAGAGGACCTTTGCACACAAAAATAATCATCTTGTGTCCGTTTTCTCTTTTCAGGCCCAGTAAACCCATGGTTGATCTGTTGGACGGATGTATTGGATCTCAGGATGCGTTTATTTTTCCTTTATTTGGCTTTAATAAGACAAGGCCACGGTCTGCTTATCCCTCATAACGTTATCCATGTGACAGTTTTTTTTTATGGATTTAAAAAGGGGAACACATTGCGCCCATAAATTGAACAAAGCACTAAATACCTTTCCTGTTCAGTTTTCCCCTTTATACGACTGCCTCACCTCATTATTCAAGTAAAGTTTTCATTTTTTTTATCATTATAATAATAATTATTTTTTATGAAAATGTGAAATGAGCAATTTTGCTTGCAAGCTATCACAACAGCATCTCAATACTGAGTCACATTTAGTATTTCCCTTCAGTTTTCAGAGGGTACAAAAAGCTGTCTAGCAGTATTTGGAATATATTCACTAATTATCTTTGTATGAAAGATAATTGCAAAGTTGTTTTGACCTAGGTACTTTTTTTTTTTTAAACATTCCTAGTGTTTAATTTGCAGGTGTTAATCTTCCTGCTGTGAGGATTTTTTAATTGTATTCTTTCTGTTTTTTTTCCAAGAGGGTATTGAGTGTTTGTAATACCTGTAATGCTACTGAATGCTACAGAAACTGAATGCGGTTTGGCAGCAGTTGGTCACTAATTGTCCTACTAACTGTAGGCTGGTTGTGTGTGCATGTATATTTGTGTGCTTGACTGCCCTCCTTTTCATTCTCGGCTTTACTTTTGAAACATCGTTTCCATTAGGTTCTGTCCTATTTTTACTTTTTTTGTTTGTTTGTTTTTTACGGTTTGTTTTTAAAGACTTCAATAAAACATTAATATGATACCGCCGTGTTGGTGTGGCTCAATTCTTATCCACTTAATGATTTCATATTGTTTCTCATGGAGAAATATTAACCTAGGCACATTTAAATCTCCCAGTTTGTAGACTTCTGCAGGGGCGTATCCTGGTTTAGCTCATCCCTTTGAAGTTTTGATTGAAATGTCCACCAACCAATACGAGTTCAGTGTTGGACTGTGCGAACCAATCAAGATACACCCTGCTTCAACTGGGAACAACGGCTCAGTAGGATATGGCGCCCAGCTCGAAATCTGAAAAGGACGATAGCAAACAGAAAACACAAAGAAAACATAAAGACCATGTCGTAAAGCTTCTAGTACGTGGCAAGGCGAGTATATATAATATTGACCTAAAAATAGTAATCTTGTCAAGAGACGTAGACAGACTAGTTGGGACCTCCCCGTTTTTGCAACCGATGAGGCTATTAGCCACTTGCTAACTAGCTCAGCAGCTAACCAAGAAACAACTGGCTAGAGTCAGGTGGCTAATTAAGCTAATGCTACAAACAGTAAACCGTTGCCGTTTTCTGGTACTTTAACGTTTTCCCAACATTTTGTGTTTGGTTGCACTTGCTAATAAATTCAGACTTTTTTTTTATTTTAGAATGAAGTTGACCGATGACAATAGGTCAGTAACAACATAAAATAATTATTCTTTTTTTCTTTTTCTTGCTTATAATTCGTTAATATCTGATATGCGTCTACTTATGTCCCCTTGTGAAACCTTTTAAATAAATTGAGCTCAATTATCAGGCTAAGTTGTTTTTTGACGATTTTATTGTTGTATAACTACAGCACTCTGTCAATTCAATGCTAATAAACTTCAGACCTGAATATTTAAAGAGTTTGACCATGACTTTCATAAAATATGAAAACATTGAATGAGAATGAGTAGCTTCACCTTCATAATTAAATAGGTTCTCTGCTAATTTCAAGAGTTCTGCATAGTCATTTTTCTTTCATACTTCTTACCTATTAATTCTCTTCTGGCCCTTTTTACCAGAGAGATATAGGCTGACTAAAAATCACAACTTGATAGTGTTGATCTCCTGAATCCTCCCTCTCTCTGAACTCTGCAAACCTACTCCTCCTAAAATGCTTAAATCCATCAAGTGTTCAAGTTTATGCACCTTGAAGTTAAAAAATACACGTAAAATTGAGGGGGGAAATTTCTAAGTTGCCTTATAATTGTGCAAACAGAGGTTATAATATTTATATTTTAACTTTTTGAAGTAATCGCTGAAGTGAATAATCCCAATTTAATAGGATTCAACTGTAGAAAACCGGCCTGTCACTGTTTTGTTTGTTGCTACCACTTTCTTTTGCTCTACAGCTGTCGGGGCAGTTTTCTCAGCGCCTGTTTAGGAAGCTGCCGCCTCGAGTTTGTGTCCCATTGAAGAACATTGTCAGCGAGGAGTTTCTCAGAGCGGGGTCTGTGTTGCTTCATTTTTTTTTTTTTTTTTTTTAAAAAGTACTTGTCTGTAAGTTAAGTTTTAGAAGTAAAGATCCTTTTCAGACCTTTCATCAACACATGTTCTGTCTTGGATATAAATGGAAGCAAAAAGCCATCTTATCATCCTGAATGATCTAATCTCTGTCATCTCCTTTACTCGCAAATAATCACTTAGCCACATTACCCAGTGGACTTTCAGCTAAACGACGGATAACAAGTCTTTGTATATGTCTGTGATAGAATAAATGAAGGAGTCATTGGAGGTTTCTCCAGCTCCAGGGAGCATAAAAAACATTTTTCCAGTAGAAGAAAGAAAAATTGGTTGGGAAATGTTTCCAGTTTGAAAAACATTGGCAGCTATGGTGTTGAAACTGAAGATGTGCTATCCATCACTCTGACTGAGCAGCCAGAATAATATCATATTACTTTAAACTCTACAAAAACTAAAAAAGACAGAAAAGGACATTATTCTGATCATTAAGCAGTTTCAAACTAATCCTAATCAAGTTTTAGTTTCAAATCAACATAATGAACAGATGTTACTGATTTAACTTATGTTATTGTTGCTTTATTTAATCGCAATAGCAGCACAATTTGTTGTTTTTCTGTTTTAAATCAAAGCAGTGAGACATTCTTATACATTTTCAGATATTTTATTGTAAGCACAGTATTGCTGCGATATATTTTCAGAAGGTTATCATACTGTTAGAATCTCATTTGGAAAAATGGCTATTGCAGATTATGATAACCTGCTTTTATTGGGGGACATTGAGGCCTGAAAGACACAATATAATATAACTAAAGACAAGTAAAATCGTTTGAATCTTTAGACTTGTAATTATTACAATAGTCTTTTCTTTTCATTCAGCCTTAATTGGCAAATAATTGGATAAAAACATAACTGATGCTTCATATTTTCACACCAGCAGGTAAAATGAGTTTCGAAACCAGTTGGAACGACAGAAACTGCTCTACGTTTTAAAAATAGTTAATCGTCACTGTGTCAGTGTGCAGCTTTTATACTGCACATATATTCCAAATGTATTGACTTGAGTCTCTCTGCAGCAGACAGCCGTACCTCACTCGCATCACTACGCTCACCAGGCTAAAGGTCACATAGTGTGTGGGGACAATTGTAGCGAAAGCTGTGAAAGAGAGGAGAGCTGAACGAGTAGATTTAGTACAACTGATATGATTATCACAATATTAAATGTAACGCTGCGCTTGCAGGATTTTTAGCCTTAATACCAATGTTTTCTTTTTCTAAAGTGTGAAATTGGATTTCTACATGCATGTCCTGTAGACAAATAAACACTAGCAATTGCATAAAAACCATAAATGTTCTCTAAAAATGTGCATTATAGCATCGTTATCAGAAAGAAGTTATCAAAAAAAAAAAAAAAAGTGGATGCATGCAAAAATGCCAATGGAGATTTTCCCATTGATTATTGAGAATGATGTGAATAATTTTCTGTTTGCCATTGTTGCTAAAGCGTTGCAGTTCAAACGGCGTTAAGTATCACCGTTTGGTTCCAGGCACATCTTCCTTGGCTTCACCAAATGCGGCCGCTACGTTCTGTCTTACACCAGCGACTGCGGAGAAGATGACGATTTCTCTTTTTACACCTACCACCTCTACTGGTGGGAGTTCAACCTGCACAGTCGACTCAAACAGGTAAGTGGAAGGAAACCAAATCGTCCTCGCAGGTGTTTTGATTGGCAGGCCTCGGTACGAGCATCTTCCCTGTTGTCCTCCTTAGGTCCATCATGTGCGACTGTTTGCGGGGGAGGAAATCTACAGCGACCTGTACCTCACCGTGTGTGAATGGCCAAACGACCACACCAAAATTGTCATCTTTGGTTTCAAGTAGGAAACACTGCTGGCACACTTGATCTGAAATTCTGTCAGTGCCGATGTTTAGCTAAGAGGTTTTTCCTGCTCAGTACACGCAGCTCAAGTTCTGTGTTGATGAACCTGATGATGAGTGATGAGAATAACCGGGACATCTACATCACCATTGCCTCCATGCCTCCGTCCCGGCCGTGCTCAAAGTGCTGTCCGCTTCCTTCGGCCACAACCATACGAACAGGTGAACCTCCACGCGCACACACACACAGCTTGCTCCTGCTCTGGCCTCCTTCTCCCATCCGCATTAATCCGTTTGTCTCCCGCAGGAAGTGGTGAGTGCCTTGAACATGGGTATGTGCTGAACAGCAGGTACCAGGTGGTGTACCCGTTTCCCACGTTTCAGCCAGCTTTCCAGCTGAAGAAGGATCAGGTCGTCCTGTTGAACACTAGCTACTCTCTGGTGGCCTGCGGCATCTCGCTCTGCCCCGGTGAGACCAAAACACAACGAGAGCGATCTAGAAAGTTAGCATGGATGCATGCGACACAATGCAAAAAGAATTAAAGCCGTGTTTGACTTCACATCCACTTTAAAATGTTTGTGTTGTACAGGTATATCATATCCCCTAAAAACCACTGAGGTACTCTTATCTTTATTAAGTTAAGCAGAAAGGGCTGAGCTTCTCACATGTTGTTTGAAATGTTTTTAGCTGCAGATTTATCATTTGATATGTTATTGCATTTTTGTATAAAATGTTTTCCAATTGACAAAATGAATTATTTGTTGCATCTTTTAATGCGTATTCAGTATTGTGTAAGAGACTCTGAAGTTGTAAAATGAAAGATCTACAGAATGTGACCGTTTTGTAATCCAGTAAATCGTCAGAATCATCAATTACTAAAATAATCATTAGTTGCAGCCCTAATCTTTATCATGATTAGATATTGTTTGTCATCATTTGCCTCACATGTTGTTTTCTTAAAGTCGATCAATAAAATTTTATTTGTGTAGCACATATCAGCAACAAGGCATTTCTAAGTGCTTTACATAATAAAAACACAAAATTATGCAACATAGAATCAACAATTGAAACATTATGTTTGGTCTAGTGCCATCATTAAATTCTTAATCGATTATGTTTCAAAAGCAACTCTTAACAGGTGGGTTTTTAGTCTAAGTGTTTCAGTCCACATACATCACAGGTCAGGGTTTTTTTCCCCCTAATCTGTGTTCACTTTCTTTTCAGAAAAACAAGGCCAATCATCCCAGATCCTTTACAGAAAGGGAGCTGCCCAGTCAACTCAAACCTCATCCTCCCTTTCCTCAACGTCACCTGAGTCTTCAGCGTTACCCCAGGGATCTCCAGAAAGCCGACTTTTTCCTTGCAGGCCGGTTCCCTCGTCGCCCAGCCAATCGCAGGCAGCCATGAGAGCCCGGGAGTTCGCAGCCGACCTTTTCCGGCGAGCCCATGGAGGGTTTGGAGCGGCCAGAGAGACCGAGCGTCCCGGGGAGAGGAGAGCAGCTGACGGCGACGAAAAGGAGGCACCGCATAAAGCAGCAGATCAAGGGATTAACGCAGACCCCTCAAGAGCGGAGGAGGATTGTAAGGGCAGGAGAGCGGAGGACAGACGGACTAGTTCACAGCAAGCGTCTACGTCATGCGGAAGCCCTCGTCTCGCAGCGTCTCCCGCCTCTCCCGCATCGGCACTTCCATCAACCTCAGCGCCGTCCTCAAGCCAGGAGCCGAGCCCCAGCGAACCCGGATACGTCAACTACTCACGTCTCCATTACCGCCTCCAGCAGCAGGGGGCAGCAGAGCAGAGTTCAGGAGGAGGTGGGGGTGAGAGTTTCAGTGCCTCAAAGTTCCTTCCACACTTTCCTTAGTAAACTAATAGTTTGTTTTTCCAGGCTATGAGGACGATAAAGTCCAGCTGCCCTTCACTGTTACCGATCTAAAAGGAAGAAACCTGCAGCTGGTCACTGGGCCGCATAATGGACAGGTGTGTGTGTAACGTTGTTATGTTAGAGAATACATTCGTCAGACACAACCTTAACTGGTGGTAAAATAATTGCTTGATATGACATTTGCAATCTCATAACAATCTCATACTGACCTGCTTCTATGTTAGTCATAATGTTGTGGGGTTTTTATTGTGTGTTGTGCTCCGTTAGTTGAATATATGTAGTCCTGTCACAATAACAGATTTTGCTGAGCGATTAATTGTCTCAAAAATTATTGTGATAAACGATAATATTGTTTGAAGACCTTTTTACTCTAATTTAATGGAAATTACGTAATAATACATGCAATTTCCTGCCAAAGATAGATGCACTTTATTTTCAAAAGAACACTTAATGCTGAAACTGATAAACAAAATAAATAAAACAAACAAAAATAAAATGGATTCTCATTCTCCATTAACAAACAATGTACTTGAATAAAATCTAAACAACATAAAGCCAAAGTGGAAATAAATACTGCATTCAACCAAAAGAGTGCAGATTATGAAGTCTGCCCTTCAGTAATCATTAGATTTAAATAGAGAAGATGGACACATCGACTACCTGATACAATAGTTCAACTACACAATTTTAGCCCCGAACGACAATCTTAGAACGTTGAACTTTCTAAGATTGTCGCTTGTGTGGTGTGTTACGGTAGATTGTGGTGGCCGCTCAGATCTAAATCAGGGGTTTTCCCCGACTGGGAGCCTTAACGCAGCCTGTGGAATGTTACAGGTAGCCAATCAAAGCGCAGATTCTCCTCAGTGCTTTCTGAGGGGGAATCAGGGAGGGGAATCCCAAAGAGCTGGCACGATGCAACCCTGAAGAAAGTATCACTTACATGGTCTTAGGCATCTACATCACAAAATCAACTCCAACATTTAAAAGAAGGTGCACAAGTACGCCATTGCCTTACAACAGTCAAATCAAAAATGCAACTACATTCCTTGAGAAAGATTATAAGGTAAGGAGTAAAAGAGAGTGAGAGAAGAAGTAGAGAAAACAAGACAAAAAAACTAATAAAGCTAGAAATGTAAAAAGCAAATCACAGAGAAAAACACACTAACAAAAAATAATTATAAACATTTGTAGAATATGGCTATCTTAGAGTGGATTGTAGGAGAGGTTTAAACAAGTTTGATCTTCAAAAATGAAATCAGATCTTTTAGGTTGTACATAGTCTACCCAAATCTGCCACCGCTGACTGAAACGTCCAGTTTTGTGATTGAGAGAGGCTGTTATTTTTCCCATTTTATACATGTTAAACGTTATGTCGATCCAGTCATCTAAGGTTGGTTTGTCCTGTGATAACCATTTTCTTGCAATGTTTTTCTTACTCGCTGTTAATAAAATAGTCATCAGATATTTGATTCTTTTTGAAGCTTCTTGAGGAATTATCCCAAAATACATGAGCTTGAACTCCAAAGGAATGTTCTGCTTCAAAATATCTTGTAAGGCAGTATTTATCTCTTTCCAGTAATCTTTTATAATCGGGCAGTCCCAGAAGACGTGATCATGGTTTGCGTCTTGATTTCTACATTTTCTCCAACATGCTGGAGGATTTCCATCATGGTGGCATTTCTGGGCAGGTGCAATAAAGAATCTTACCAGATTTTCCCATCCAAATTCTTGCCATTGTACAGATTTATTATCTGTCCATTGGTATCTCCACAATACTGTCCATTCTGTCCAGAACTGAAGTAAACTCTGTTTAAGCTGGTGGTGAAAAAGACTAGCGTGGTTTCTGATGACCTCCATCCAGATGCCCCGCCCTTCTTCCCCCTGTGAATTAGCCAGACTGAGCAGCCTGCAGCCAACTATTTTCACAGAGCACACCTGTTACTGGTCGCTCTTTCGCTTATGGTCGTAACAACGGAGCAAACTATTCAATTTCCCATCTCGCCAGTTTCAAGCTGCCTTTGTGTTTCTGTGGCAGAGTGTTTGTGTAGAACAGCTGACTCTGGATTTCGAGTATCTCATCAATGAGGTGATCAGGAACGACGCTGCCTGGGCTCCTCTGTTCTGCTCCTTCAGTGATTATGACGTCGTGATACTAGAGGTAAATACACACCCACTCACTCGGCGCGAGTCACAAAGTTAAAACACGTAAGGAATATCTACAGAATTGGGGAATATACAGTTTGAGCAAGAGTTTGTTTTTTTATTATCAAGGAAATAGTAGGTTGAAGCTTCCATAGAGGAATGAAAAGCAAAAACTTTTCATTCAGCGGCTCCCAGAAATCTTCAGGCCGTTGTTACAATGTCAGCATTTTTTTCCAATTAAATTTTGTAGATATGAAAATTAAATCTGTTTTTGCTACAGACCAATTGCAAAGAAATATATTTGTTCACCTATCACAAAGGAAACTGTTTATGCAGAATCACCATTTTCACAAATTTGCATGCTTTCTATTCTACGATCCTGGGTTTTTTGTAACATAGGACAACGAAGAAAGACGTTAACAAGAGGAACAGTACAAAAACTGCACATTATTAAATATATCTATATTAAAAAGACAGTAAAGAAACCAGTCAGGGAAGCGACAAGAGCCCAGCAGCAACACCAAAGAAGTGGCAGGAATTTCCCACTGGGCTGATATTGTCAACATGAAACCAAGAATATTACAATCTCAAGACGTGGGACGATTATGGACTCAGTGCTGAAACCGAAAGCTGTTGGATCTGTTGTTTCAGCTCAAGTATTTTAACTTTTGAGAGGCATTGTGTATCTGTACCAATTTTTCAAAACTGATATTTTGAATATGAAGTCTGGATACTTAAATTTGGACAAATTGTGAAGTTAGATGATTTCCTGAAAACATGAAAGATTAGCCCTATTTGAGTTTTGGATAGATGCTACTATAGTTACTGTGAATTTTATATACTGTTTCTAACACTTTTAGAAAACTTTGTTTTTGTGTGAACCCGTTTACCTTGATGCTGCTGTTACACCCAAATCTGTCCTTTGCTGGACAATGAATTCTGTTTCTATTCTAAAGTATCTCTTGTTGGTTGGCTGTACAGCAGGAATCCTCTAGAGTCTGATTTATTTCACATGATGATAAGTGAAACATGTCAGATAAATGCATAAAGAGGGCTTGATGCTCCTCAGGTTTGCCCAGAGACCAACATTGTGATGATCAACATTGGTCTGCTGCTGTTGGCCTTCTCTGTCTCGGACGAGGAACACTGCAGGTACTCCTTCTCTTCCTCTTCCTCCTAATTCTGCCCTTTTCTTTTATCTCAGCATTTCTCTCTGTTCTCATTTCATGTTTTTCAGGCCAAACACGTACCATTCCAACCTGCAGGTCAGCTGGGACCTTAACACAGGCGTGTGTCGCACTGTGGGTGTGGGTGACCTAACAGAGGTTAGGGGGCAGACTAGGTGAGCACACACACACAGATCTGGCCGTTCCTTGAAAAGCGGGATGTAAAGAGTCATTCCTCTCTGTCCCTGCTAGTGGGAGTGTGTGGAGTTCCTACAGAAAGTCGTGTGTGAACACCGTGATGAAGTGGTTGGTTCCTGAGAGCAGCTCCCGCTACATCAACCGCATGACCAACGATGCTCTGCACAAAGGTGAGCCTAGTCTTACACACACACACATATCTGTGTCATGTCATCAGTCTCGTCAAATTAACTGGGATGAACATAAAAATAATGTTGGGCGATTTTACCGATTAATCTAAATTTTGGTTTTTGGAAGATCTGGATGTTTTTTTTCTTCACTAATGCTGTCTTTGGGGTTTCCATAGTCCTGTGTGATGTCAGCACTCCCTGAGCCGCCATCTTGCTTGACAACCGTGTTTTACTACTTCTCTTTATTTGGACTCAGCGCAGTGCTAGGACTGGACTAAGATTTTTTTTGATTATTATTTTTAATTACGACAATAAATCAAACAATTATCAGGATCCAGTCGTAATATTAGACAAACTCCAGCATGACAAATAACAAAAATGTAAAAATGGGGACTGTTGAGCGTCATGTGAAGTTATACTTTGGTGTCGATTTTACAGATAAGGAAATATTTCATCTTTTAACACATCAACATTAAATTATTAACATCAGCAGGACTTTGAAGCGATGACGGAAATGAAAGTCGCATTTGAAAAATACTTTGTTTTTAATTTCTTTAGAAAAGAAAAAAATAACATAAACTCATATCTGAAATGAAACATTTTAGTTTTTATTTGTAAGTTTTACATTTAGGAAAGTCTTGACTTTAAAAGGCCTTTATATGAGGAAAGTAATGCATCGTGCAGTTGGACACTTTTCCATTAACTTCTTCAGCAGTGGGTTAACCCTACACAGACCATTCCAACTTTTCTTTTACTCGTTTTACTCCAAAGATGCACAAATAATGGTTGTAGTCAATATGTTAAGCTGTTCTGTCTGTCCCTCCATCTTTGTCCATTCATGTATTCATTTGGATACTTTTATCCAGCCCTCCATCTGTTAATCCATCCTTCCACTCATCCTATAAATTGGAACTTTCCAGCCTTTCATTCTTCTTTCCAGTTTTTTAAGTTAGGAGATTTCACAGCTTTAGGATGAACTGAGAATACTGGAAATTAGAGTAAAAACCTATTAAATTTTGTGTGCGAACCCCTGCCTCATTTTAAATAGAAACTCCGGAAAAAAACCAAAACAAAACATCGTTCTTATAAAATGTTCTAACGTCTTGATCAACTTGTCTCGCTCAGGCTCATCTCTGCAAGTGTTGGCAGACAGTGACCGATGCACCTGGATAGTATTATGAAGGGAAATTTGGAAGAAACAAGAGTTACAGAAACCAAATCACACGTTCGCCCATGAAGACGCGTCCGCACTTCAGCTAAGAGCTCACGTCACAGCAGCAGCACTGTCCACTGTAGAGGTTTTATTTGAAGTTTAAAAGTGAAATTTAAACTAACCAAACAAAAGACTTGTCTGCTGCAGATTTATTTTGTTTATAGGTTTGTGGTTGTTTTTTTTTTTTAAAATCTTTACTGTAACATTGCAGCCACCGAAACCAAGAGCTGAACTGAACAAAGATGTCCTTTGTACTTTGTTGTTTCTGTTTCTTTTTACACAGGAAGGTATGCTGTTGATGTTCGACCGACTCTGTGTTTGTTATAATTCAGTGTAGGTTTATTTGTGATGAGTGAGAAGCGAATGTTGACTTTGCGTGAAACACGATGCATTCGACTGCTTTTGAACAAGTGTTTCCTCGCAGTCCGGGTCAGTTCAGTGCCCTGCAGTGTTTCAAACCAGAACCAGCTCTGTGCTGTTTTCATATTCCTGTTATCATCTGCCAACTGGTTTAGAAATGCCTGTCTGACTGGAAATATTTTGTTAAATTAAAATATCTGAATTTAAATGTTGTTTTGAGTCTTTTGTGTTCACAACCTGACAGATTTCAACAGTGGCTTCATGTTACAATATTGTACTTTAAAAGTATGTATTTTCCAGGCACATGCTGTCATTTTCTAGCACAATTAAGTAACTGTTACGCTGATTTATTATAAAAATGCCACAAATATCAAGAAAAGGAATTTGACTTTGCAATTTAGCGCCTTGAAATTGGCCCGTCTCTTTAAGAAACTCCTTTCTGACGCTTCGCCCTCAATACATCATCACAACAACAGAATGGTTACCATGACGAAGTCTTGACAGATTCAAGGATTTGCCAAACATGCATGAAAGAATCATGGCAACCATTCATGTTTTTGATGAGAAAGACTTCAAAGAGTTGCTTTTACATAATGTAACCCCATTAAAACCTCTTCCACAGATACTGACATTAAACCCATACATTTGTTTGTGGAGATAAAGATAAAAGGTACAACCTCCCGGTGGCACAACGTAGCTCACCCTTAATACTTTCTTTACCCACTGATCACATTTATTTTCAACACTCAGTCTTAAATTCATACCAGCCACCAATTATAGCTGATAGAAGATATGTAACGTTATGTCAAAGATAAGATTGATACGTTTAATTTAAAAAATGTAATTTGTATTGCAAAAAAATTGTATATATATATATATATTACTGAAAACTTGAAGGCCTAACTTTGCATCTTGATCAGATGAGAAAGATGTGTATAGGTAAGGAACAAAGACGGGACAAAGCTCATGCGTGGAGAGGAATCACTTCTCTTTAATTGAAGGGACGAAGCTACAAACGTCGATCACAGATTTAAGTACAAAGATCTCCAGTTGAACATCAAGAGGACAAAATTTAGAAAAAAGGTTCCCCAATACAAGCAAGGAACAAATTCACAAACTTTGACATCAAAAGGTTAATTTATACTTTTCAAGTCAGATATTTCTGTCATGTACATTTAAACAGAACGTAGCATTTTCTTTTCTCCTTTTCATTTGCACAGATCTTTGGTGGGATCTCAGTGAAGAGATGGTCCTGAGAGACGTCCCACTGCTAGAATTGTGAAGTTTCACACTTGGAACATGAAAGTCATTTTTGCTCATGCAACACAAGAAGCTGCAGGATGTGAGCATTATGTTCTTTGGAGGAGGGGAGTCCACACAGAGCCACCATGTTCACAAGCTGAGACCGTTATCACAGAGGAAACGCGCACCATTTTTTCACTCCAGAGGATGGATGTCGGGACAACATCTTAAGGCAATAATGGTAAGACGACATAAAAAATAGAGCAGATATAGATATTTAACCGTTTTCACAAAAGATGCACGATAAACTTCATCCACAGTATGCCATTTCATAAAATAAACATCAAATTTCTTTACTAAAAACCTCTGGAGACAGCTGCAGCTGGTACAACGCAACAGAAATGAGCCGGGATGGGCTTTGGCGTGGCCATGTGACCCGCTGAAAAGGGGCACAGTGTTGTAGAAAAGGTGTGTGTGTGTGTGTGTGTGAGGGGGTTGCACGTAAACCAAAAGATGCATAAAAGGAGAGAAAAGAAAGAAAGACCATCATCTAGCAGGAGTGCCACCATCTTTTCTTTTAAATAAATATACAACACCTTGCAAAATTATTCATACCTTCTTTTCTTTTTTTTTACATTAGAACCAAAAACTTATGTTTTTTTATTGGGATTTTATGTGACAGATCACTTGGAAGTAGTGAGCAACTATAAAGTGGATGGAACAGATTTCCAGTTTTCCACAAGCAAAGTAGGAGACACATACTTTGCTTACTTTTGTTCAGCGGGAATAAGGAAGAAGGAAAAACATTTAGAAACAAAGAAATAACCCGCGGGAAATAAATTCAATATCTAGATGTGGAAAGGTGGTAGAAACATACACCAAAGAGACATGAAGCAGAAACTGAGTTGAAAGACAATTTATGCAAATACCCAAACGACTGCAAAACAAAAACAAAAGCACATATTTTTTCCTTCCACTGAACAGTCATGAAGTGCTTCCTGCTGATCTACTCCATCAAAATCCCAATAAAATCCGCTTTGAGGCGCAATTTTAAACAAAAATGTTCAAAGGGTGTGAATACTTTTAACAGGCACACTAGTTACTAACTGTACTAAAGTTCATGACGACACCAAGATCACTTCACAGGACATTCATTTATTAATCCACAATGCAGAATAGAATATATGTGTGTTTATATAGATCACAAACTTGTTTTCTTCTTTGAGATTAGAAATCTCTTAAAGGCACAGATCATCAGTTCGGTGGCCAAATCAAAAACAAACTTCAAATAAAAAAAATAAAATAAAATGGCAACCTCACCTAAAAATGTTCAGACATAATTCATGCTGCTGTATCGTTCCAGGTGCTACTCTTAGATGTACGATTCTTACAGAGACATTAATTAAAGTCCTGCTGCCCCCCTCCTCTATTCCCCCCACTGCATAGTCATTTCATTAAAGGCAAGCAATGAGTTTGAGTTAAAGAAGTACTGCTGAAGGAGACGGGACGATTCTCATCGCTCCACAGCACTCAGGTCAGTGGTTAAGGCAGGACAGGAGGGAAGTCAAGAGCGTGTCGTACTGACGGGTCAGGCTTTACGGGCGTGGGCACTGGACAGACGGGGAAGGCACAGGGAGCGAGGGGAGAAGGGCCGGAGACGGTCGAGTGAAGGCAAAGAGGTCAACGACAGCAACACAAGTACAGAACAGAGAGAGAGAGAGAAAAAAAAATAAATCAGCGATGGGCTCTTCCACATTCCCAGGTTTCACAAGCAGACATAATGCAGACCGCAGTGGTTTCAGGACAGGACGGCATGATCTGAAACGTATAAGCGAGCGCGCGTTTAACTCAGGGTGATGCGCCGTGGGCCTGGGTCAGGGCATGGTGCAGGTTCAAACTGGTCCTGGGCTGCTTGGCCGGCGGCTCCATGTCGCACTTCTCCTCGTCCACCTTCAGGGAGCTGGACTGCAGCATGATCTCGCCGCTCTCCTCCTCGCTGTCCTCCTCGTCATCGTCCTCTTCTTCTTCTGGCGGACAAATGTCGGCGGTAAGGACAAGAGCGTGAGCGAAAGCTAAACGCGCATTGCCGTCACAGAGGAAAATAGATCTTCAGACATGATTAAGTTACAACGTGATAATCAGACTTGTACAAACGTGACAACTTCTTCCTGTTGGTGGCGGTAGTGTGCTTTAGGCTGCATTGACAAGACTCAACAGAGGAAGAAATTTATATACCAGCTTAATTTTGGAATGTGAGAAAAATATGGCGAGCTCATTGGTGCTATTCCCACAAAAACAAAGTCGTCGAAATCTACATCCCCATGAAATTAGTTTTATGATTTACATCAACGCGTAGCGTCAACCGCACACTATCGCCACCTTCAGGATCAAATCATCACATTTATACAACATAACGAGATATGTTGTAGTGTGATAATTTTTGAACATTATCACAGCGTGATAATGTTCAAAAATGTATTTTTGACAGCAACTCTCCTCTGTGCATCAGGGATGTTTTCTTTACCTTTATCCAGATCTGGAGAGTTCGTGTTCTTAACAGTGCTGGCAAACTGCAACAGAGAAAAGGCAAAACATCAAAGATGAAAGGAAGATTGAATCCCAAAAGAAAACTGTGCCTTGCGCCGAGAGAGCGCACGCCATTACAACATACTTCTCCCATGACCGCGATGGGCGTCTCCCCTTTGGCCTTGGCCACCCTGTGCTCGATCAGGTAGTACATGTACTCGTCGTACAGCAGGCGGATCAGGTGGAAGGAGCCGAAACTTGCGGCGCTGCGCAGAGTCAGGTCCCGGATCACCATGGAGCTGAGGAAGAAGGAGGTTGTGTACAAAATGTACGTTGGAAGAAAAAGCTTGAAGAGTTTCCTAGTTTGGGTTTCACCAACTTACATTTAAGACTTTTTAAGACAACTATGAATGGAATTTAAGACCTGCATCTCCGCAGGAATGTACAAACTTCATCCAGCCAACTGGCAGTAAAAGTGCACTTACCTGTAGAAGGACCAGTTGAGCAGAAAGACTTTGGCCGCCTTGGGCAGCGACGCTGGGTTTTGCTCATAGGGCTTTAGCACCTGGGAAACGACTCCGTCCAGCCAGGAAGCCCACTGCTCAAGGGAGTTCTGCTGCTGCAGCGTGGTCTTGAAGTCCTGCTCCAGCCGCTGGACCACGCGGTCTTCACACTGACACACCCAGGATGCCTGCTCCTGAGGACGGGGACACGGGGCTCAGCGTCCGGCCGCACCGGCTTCACAGAGACAGCCGGAACGGCAAGCGTCAACAACCGACCTGCACGTTGGTGAAATCGACGCGGTTGAGGTCGGAGAGCATTTGGTTGATCTGAGCCGAGTTCTTGAGGACGGCACGGGCGGCCTGCGCCAGATGGTTCAGGCTGGTGTAGCGGCGTAACGTCTGGGAGAACGAGCCCACGCACACGACCTGGAAATGAAACGCGTAGTAACAAATGGCTGAATGTCAGAAAATCACAACATAAACATCAATGTCAAGTCGGGGGTTTTTTTGGAACGTAAAAATGAGGAAACACATTTTCTCGACATTTTGCTGAAGTGTTCATTTTTCTGCATTTGTCCTCTTACAACCAGATTTTAATTTGTGGGTCACAGTTTTGTCCTAATTGGATCAAAAGGTCTCCATCTGCATCCACCACCAGATGCATTTTTATCATTCGGGGGCCACAGAAAATCAACTTTGGACACCCCTGATCTAGACCAAAGATGTGCTAGGAACAAATGATTTTTGTTTGGCCTCTGACCACAGGTCAAGAATGGTAAGACCAGTCCACCAATAGAAAAAGAAAACAATTGCAAAATTTGGAAATTGTCCGTTTTCCTTTTTAATAAGGCAGCAGTCTGAAATTCCTGTAATGATGTATAGATTTTATTAAAACTGTGTTTACTGTTGCGCAGGTAAAACAAACAAAAAAACAAATCAACACACAATAAACTTATTTTTCCATTTTTTTTGTGCCAGTAGTTTAAATTTGCCAGTTTTGTCCAGCAGAGCAAAACATTTTGGGCACCACTAATCAAGGCATTCAAATTCGACATGAATCCCACCAAAAAGACGGTTTGAAGAAACAAAGCGACAAAATGTGGAAAGGTCTATAAATACTTTTCCAAAGTTTTGCATTCAAAGACATATTTAAACTTCTAACATGTTTCTAAACCACCTTAATTAAGTTGTTCAAGGAGTAAAACTCAACAGGAAGTCTAAAACAACACAGCATGGCAGCCAGTCCGTAAACGTTCTCACACCTTGATGCGAACCATTTCCTCAGGGATGTTCATCATGGCGCCCGTCAGCCAATTCTCCAGACTCTTGGCAAAGTTGCGGATGGCCTGAGTTAAGGCACCTAAAGGCGGGAAACGTGTTATTAAGACAACGAAACGTACTAAACATCTGAAAACAAAAAGAACCGTTCTAAAGCAAGCTAAATAAGCAACCCACTGGTAAAGAAAACAAACAAAAAAACACATTTACTGTAGTTTTCTTTTTTTTATCACAAATTATTTTACATAATTAATATGAACAGATCAGATACAAACATATGAAAGAGAACTGCTACATCAGTCGAGAGTCGGTCTCCAGGTTTCCTCGCTGACTTACTGGGGATGGGTCTCAACACGTCCGGGATCAGGATCTCCACCAGGGTCTGGTAGAGCAGGTTGTCGCAGTCCTTGGTCCACCGCAGCACCGGTTCAAACTTGCACAGAGCCACCAAACAGGACCTGGGCAACCGTTTCTCAGACTCGTTGTGACTGACGGAGGAGTTACACAAGAGAAGAGCGTTTCTGTCTGTAGGTTAGGTCGGAGCTGCAACATTAAACGTTCATTTATCTTATTGGGATTCTATATGACGAGCCCTCAGTCAGGAAGTGGACGCAAGATTCTGGGTTGTTTTTTTTTGTGGTTTTTTTTAAATGTAAATAATAATATGCGACTCGCGTCACTGTGTCAGTAAACTATTTATTAATGAACTGACATTTAAAAAGTTGGCTGTACTGAATTTTGCTTAGGGATGTCAGAGTCAAAGGGGGCTAAATCCAGATGCACACCACACTTTTTAGATTGGTATCTTTGAAAAAGTTTTATCATCCTGTCACTTCACTTCAACGTCACAGTCAGGCGCTACTGCAGCACATAAAATCCCAGTAAAATGAGAATAAGAATAGAATTTCTTGATCACCAGACGTGACCAGAAGTTGATCCAGCCAAAATGCCAAATATTAGAAAATATTAGGTATAAAATGTATAGCACAAGTGTAAAATTACATGTAACTTAAATAAATAAAATTAAATAAAACAAATATGTACATTGAAATATGCAAGTCTATAAAACCACAAATGACTCCAGAGTAAATTTAAAGGTGTTGTATAGTCTGATGGCTACATGCAGGAATGACTTTCTGTGACAAGGTTCAAGGGGGAATTATTAATCCTTTTGAGAAATTTTACCAAGACGTTCATAATGGTGTTTAAGATGCTTACAGGTTGAGGGATTCTGCGTCGTTGCTCTGGCTGAACCTCCAGAAGGATTTCCACAGAGTCTCAACCAGAGTGAACTGAAGGTTGATCATGACATCCAGAACAGCCTGTGAGCGAGAGGGAGGAGCGCTGCGTCAACGTTTGACCAGCCGGTTGGAAATGTATATTGTTTTTACTTTAAAAATCCAATAAATATGCAGAAACAAATGGAATTCTGTCAGTGAGCAAAGGCGTCCGGTTCCTACCTCACAGTGCTCTCTGTACAGAGCCTGGAAGGCCTTCAGGTGCTCCATGTGGATCCCATCGGGCAGGGCTTGATCTTGCAGATCAATTTTCACAAATTCTGGCAGCAGCTTCGACGCTTCTGAAAGCACACACACACACAAAAACAGAACATAAACACTTAACTGTTTTTTTCTTCTCGTTTCAAGACAAAACAAACAAAAACACAAAAATGTCAGCATCTGTAGCCTTTCATCAGTCATCAGGCTGAGAAGAAATCAACTGCTGTGATAAAACCATGTAACAATAAACCAAAAGGGGAAACATGTGGGGTTCACGTTTCTCACCGAGGAACTGCTGATACTGTTGCACCTGGGCTGAAATATCAGAGAGCGCCGCCACCTGCTGCTGACCCGCCACACCCGATGTCCCGTTAGCGATGCCCTGTGTCTTCTGCAGTGGCTTTATCCTGTCAAAATCATCAGGAAAACGCATCGGAGCGCACCAAAACCATCAGAGTACGACCCGTGGAAAAGCAGCTCATACAACACGGGAAAAAAAAAAAGAAGAAAAAAAAAAAGTAGAAAATGCATTTCAAATGTTGCCAGATTTTTCACTGGATTTAGGTCTGGACTTTGACTAGGTAATTCTAACACATGAATATACTTTAATTAAATTGCAGCTCTGACTGTAAGTTTAGATTGCAGATATTTTTATTTATCTGCAACCTTCTCCAGCTCCATTCATCTTCCCATAATCTCTGACCTTGCTGAAGAAAACATGCCCACAGCACAATGATGTCACCACCATGTTTTATTACTGCTATGAAGCCACTTTGGCTATGTACTATGGAAATGTATTCAAAACATTAAAATTCGTTTTTTACATCATTAAAGAATCGTTTTTGACATGTGAGATTGCGTACTGTACACATTGCGGGCAGTTCCATATGAATGGCCAATCACCACTAAAATGATTAGTTTGTATTTCAGTCAATCTGCTTTTTTAAACAATACAAGTATTTTTTTTATTTAAAGGGGCAGTATTCTGTATTTTTCAGCCACATAACACCTTTTTATAGCACAATCAAGTAATTTTGTTATCTTCAGTTACTATAAATGTGCTTTATATGTCAATCACAACTTAAAGAAAATTTGATTTCACAATTTAGCATCTTGAAATTGGGCCTCCGCTTCTTTAAAGCTGATTTTCTGTCACACTCTGCCTTCAGCACATCATCACAACAATGTTTCTCCCTTAAGCCTTTAACATTTTTCTTAGGAGCCTTGACCTGTGGAGTAGTTTGTTTGATGAGCTCAGCAGGTCGTCAGGCGTTCGCTAATTGCTGCTGCCACTAGTTTGAAGGAGCTGAATTGGGAAGGTGACGGGGAGGGGTGATCCGTAACCCCTCCTCGTTTCCATAAGAAAACTGGAGGAGCTTTGTGGAAATACATGTTGCTTTGTGAGCAACAAGCACTTAGGGACCCCTGAATGGTTGCCACGGGAGATTCAAGGATTCTCAAATGTGTGTGAAAGAACTAAGGCAACACTCCAGGTATGTTTTTAACCAGGGGATTAACATTATAACATGATGTGAAGCTCAAAACTTAAGCCGATACCTGTTTTTCTGTGAGAAAGGCTGCTGCCTCATGGCCATGTGCTGCTGCTCATCCATGAGTCTGAGCAGAGGGGAGCCGGATTTGATCCTCAGGCCATAGTAGTGGTACTTGGAGTTTCCTCTGCAGAGGAACGCAAAGAGAAGAAGTGATGCCTTCGCCCTGGTCGCCGCTCCTATGTAATTCGGGTAAATGTGTCTACCTGGTGCCCAGTCTTCGCGTGCGGAGCCCCATGAAGACGGACCTGATGAGTTTACCAAAGGACGCAGCGTTAACTGGCTCTAGTTTCTGTTCCTGGCAGTGCAGGATGTAGTGGTAGTAGAGGGTGCAGCGGGGCAAGCTGACCCCTTCGGCCCCCTCGTAGTTTTCCAACAACCACTGGACCTGAGGGGAGGAAGGGAAGAGAGGGAGGACACCGCGGACATGAATGGACTGTACTTCCTGGTCGCTGCATCTCATTGGGTCTTATATACTCACAGTAGCGGGAGGGGCGCGAGAGTTGGGGCTAGAGTAACTCTGTCCTCCCCCTCCCCCACCTGCTGCGCCTCCTCCTCCCAACAGATAGCCACCCTGGATGACATATCCCGCCGCTCCCGCCCCGCTGTTGGCTCCTGCCGTCGCCACGGAAACCGCCTGCGAAGTTACAGATCCGGGGAGGTCTGAGTCGGAGCTGGGCGTGGCTTCGTAGAAGGCGGAGGAGGATGCGGAAGGGGTCTGGGTGTAGAGGGGCGAGTCGGAGAAAGGGAAGCTGTTTGATCGACTGGAGAGGGGGAAAAAAAAACAGATATCAACACCTGCAGACAGAATGTTTCCACCTGAGTGTCAAAAAGGATTATCAGGCAATGCGTACATTGCGGATGTGGTAAAAGCCGCATCTTCTGCTCCATCCACGTACTGCACCTGGTCTGAATAAACGTGTTCCACCTGAACAATCAAGAAAGAAGAGATTAGCATTAATGGTTTCCAGTCACATGGCAACAAAACTGGCACAAGTGAAGTTCCATTCTTAATCCACTGGGATTAACATGATGCAGGCTTTGGGCGAGTTTAAGACTCATTAGAACATTTGTGAGGTCAGACACTGATGTTGGACAAGAAAGACAGGCTCTCAGTCTCTGCTCTAATTCATCTACAATCTCCATTTTATTTTGGAATCCTGCATTCCTGTCATTTTCATACATTTCAGGGGAAGTCAAATACTTGTCAGTATATTTTCGTCCTTCAAAGTAACTAAAGAGAGAACATTTTTTGATTTTGGTTTTTAGAATCGATGTTTTAGTTTTAACGTTAATCTAAAAACAATTAAAATAAAAAAATAACTCATCAAAAAATTCAAAGCTCCAGTGTTCTTCGTTTTCATTATATCATTATTTTCTCAGGGGTTACCACAAAATGACTACTTCATTCTACTAATGTTGCAACTTTATTCTGGTAATATTATGAGTTTATTCTCAAATTGTTTTGGCTTTTTTTGTCGTAGTACTTTTTCTTCACAATAATATGAGTTTATTGTCAAAATGAAACAAATTCTTGGCCTGGTCCTGATGCTCGGTTGAAGCCAGCTCTCTGCTCCAAGGCAGTTTGAAGAGAAAGGGAGGACGGGTCAGTGACGGGGCTGAGGTTTTTATTTGTTTGTTTATCAAACCAATAAAACTCATAATCAGGAAACGGGTCAGTGCCCTGTTACCACATCCACCTGCTGACCGGACCAAAAATATTTAGCAGAGCGTTAATTTAAATGACAACCAATCAACTCACGCCTTGTTTGCATAATCACAGGATCTTTAAAAAAACAAAACAATTATACAAAAAACAAGCCGATTCTAAAAAAACAACAACAACAAACAACCAATTAAGATCCAAATTCTAACTTTGAACAAATCATTTTGACCTCCTTAACTTGAACTTCGAGCTTTCTCCCACAGAGTACAATGTTACATAAGCCGCAATAAAGCTATGTTACTGTCTAATTCCTTCTGTCTAATTGCAAAGATGCAACCGATATACATAATTTATGTGACAATCAGAGCCTACATGCATGGATCTTCTCTAGTGTGTGTTATGCAGAGAGTTTGTTTACCTCCTGGTTAATATGCACAGACTGCAGGCTGCTGATGTGGCCTGTCTGAATCCTCTTGGTTGTCTGCGTCACTGCCTGCAACACTGACCTCTGTGGGAGAGGCAGTCCCAAACTCGTCAGTTAAGGCAGGCCGCTGCACAGTCGTCTGGATGGCATTGTGCATTTCTCACCTGTGGTGGAGTCTGCACGGCCTGGACCACCTGAGTGGGGATGCCAGGAGCAGGTGGGCTGGAGTCCGACAGGCTGTCGTTGGAGTGAGCCGATCCCTCTGAAAGACACAAGAGCGACGGAGGAGGGAGATGTTCACAAGAAGACAAAAAAGAAAAAAGAAAAGCCACAGAGACCCCAACAACAAGTTTGGTACTCACGAAAAACTGCCTCCAAGTCATAATAACAGCCGGCGCAGAACATATTGCTGCTTAATTTCTTTTTTCGGCTCCACGGAGCAAACATGGAAGAGGGAAAGTGTGTCTGTCCATCTCTCCCCTTCTGTCCTTATATCTCGCATGCAAAAGGACAGCCTTGGACAGCTAATCTCCCCAGATGGAGAGAAAAATCCCTCCATCTTGTAAACATGCAGATCAGATGAGAGCGGGAAATGAGAGGTGCATGTGGGCCGACGGACGGGAGGAGGAAAACAAAGGATGGAGAGCAGGCAGTGGAGAGGGCAATCACTTCTTTGTAACCTTCAGGATTTAAATAAAAAACCCGGAGCAGAACCCTTCTTATCGTGTCGCTTTTGTTCTTCAAACTTTGGCTGAAAACAGCTGAGCTACTGAACCTCCACCTAACTGTGGCACATATGAATATTTAAATTGATAAACTATAGATCAATTCTCACATTAGATGTGCCTAAAGTGGCTTTTTTGTAAAGCCCACAAAAGAAAGTTAATGATGAAACACGATGGGGTTAATGCAGGTTTCACCAACTCAAATTTAAGGTTTTTCCAGACCTTTTAAGATCATGTGCCTCAAACTTTTGCCTGACAAAAAAGTCCTGTGAGAAAAATAAAAAAAAGACTAATATACAAGATTCAATAATCTGACCACAACAAAATTTAAGACCTGTGATAAGAGGTCAAGTTACTTTGTTTTAAATGAAATTCAGAAATGTATGGCCTTAATTTTAGATGCATTTGCATGGCTGCATAACTGCATGTCTTCCTGAAATAAGACCTTTTTTTCACAGTGCTATGATGATAATTCAAAATGCTAATTTGAATAGCATTTTCTAATGTTGCTAACAGTAGTTTTAAGTCAGCAACATTAAAACAGCTTGTTGAATTTTATTTGAAAGAAAAAATAAGCAACAAACTATATATACATTTGTCTATGGGGTGCTAAAACAACACTTTTAGAAATTTTTAAATCCTAAAAGCTTATAGCAAAAAAACCAAAAACAAAACAACAACAAATAAGGTGAATGGGGTTATTTTATGAGTTGGAACTGCTAATACATATTCAGATTCAGAGTTCTAGTCCAACTAGTTGCAACACATTTTGAAAAGGGAACAAGGCCCGGGCCTGTGTGCTTTTAACTCTAGGTGAGAGTGCACAGTGTTACCTGATCCAATCAGGGAGAGCCATCTAGGAATAGATAAGCCCTAAATTTAACATACAAGACACATAGGATCAAGTTATGTGAGGTCCATTTGTTTGAAAATGTTACACATGAGAAAAAGAACCCAGCTCAGCTAGTAAATACCCATTAAAATTGATCAAATGTATACCACGGTCTTAAAAACAGTTTGAAATCTTTTAATGATGCCAAAGAAAGTGAGAGCAAGCAGAGTTTTCAGCAGCTGTTTGGGAGCGTGGCGACTCTCAGCACGGCCCCTCCCTCACCTGCTGTTACGCACTGTTACTCGGCTGGCTTAGAGAAAGCTATCCCCACTTCCCCCTCCTTCTAGGGAAAACAAATCTAGCTGTTTGGAAATATTTCCTTTTAGCAACAGCGGGAACATTTTTTTCATTTTTGGTCTTAACTAAAAGCAAGTTAGATGTTTGTGTTACTAAAATACTGTAGTATAATATACTGTAATACCTTAAAAAAATGTAAAATATTTTTTTAATTAAAAATGTAAAAAATATTAATTTTTTCCATGGGACTTTTCCATGAGTATTGAGAATGCAGCGTGAAACGTTTGTGTGTTAAACACAACTGAAACACCAAGATCAGCTATAATCCAGCCTCAGGGGCAGAGAAGACAGTAAGTAAAACTGTTGTAGTAGCCGACCTACGGCTGCACACTGACAGTCAGCTGCAAACTGGCTAGACTTTCCCCCCAGCATACGAGAAAGACAAATTCAGTGGTTTGGAAATATATCGTGCTGAACTAGTCTAATTTGTGTTAGTCATTAGATCATACTAGCAATCCAGTCATGCGATAAGCGTACGTTGATACTGTCCAAACATGATTCGGTGAAACTGATGTATTTTTACTCAACGCCATATTAATTATAAAAAATATATAGGTTCAGGACCCCTGATCCAAAGATGGTGTCCAACACTACTGTCACACAAATAAAGTTTCAAAAGTTATAACGCAAAAATATAAAATCATACCAAGTGTTTTTGGTTTAGTTTCTAGTATAAATATCTTAGTACAATTGAAATAAAACAAAACTAGCTGACAAGCAACTTTACAGCAAGATATAGGAGATTGTATTAAGTTCATAATTTCTTAACATTGACTAAAAAAAACTTATTACTTGAACGTGCAGATTAATCAATTTACAATACATTTTTTCCATGTTATGAGTGAAATAATCTTTCAGTGGAACTAGTACTTTTTAAATCAATAATAAGGAATTATTGAACAAAAACAAGCTCCTATATCTTGCTAAAAAACCTACTCGTAAATTATTTTTTGTCTTAATCCAAGTGCACTAAGATATTTGTACTAGAAACTAAACCAAATATACTTGATAAAATGTAGTGTTTTTGCAGTGCATTGATATCCAACAGGAGAGCAGACTTGCATAGAGCTGCTACTTTATGACATTTTTAGTGTCATTCACACACAGTAATGCAGCTTCTAAAATTCAAAACAGATGGAAACATCTATTATATTTTATCTTTTTCTAAAGGGCGTAGCCTCTGCTTTGTGAATCTGGTCTGGTCACTTCACGCTAAAACTAGACAATCACCAGACTGAGTTTACCTAACAGCCTCAACGAATGAGGAGTAGATGTACTAATTAATGTGATGTAATTATACGACAGTCTCTCACCTGTAACAGTCACTATGATGTACTGGGGCGAAGCACTCTGGCCGTTACTCTTCTGGACAGCAGCGTGCTGGATATCAGGGCCCACGTAGTGCTGCGTGGGTGTAGTTGGCACCAGTGCCTTCTGACTCTGGGTGGTTGGCGCTTGTGAACAAAGTGCATCCTGTCCCGCTTTGGAGGCCCTGGCCGCTTGGCTGGACGACGAAACGCTTCCAGAGGCTGCCGGGATCTCGGACAGGAAGTGTGCGGTTTTGGCAGATGAGGGCGTGGTGGTGGCAGGCGTTGCTATGGTTACTGCGTTGGCCTGCTGAGGCTGAAGGTCCTCAGAGTATCCACAAGTCGCCATGGCAACCAATCCGTTGAGGCACCAGTTCTGTGGATGAAAAGGAGGCAGCGCTCATTAACTAAAGTGCCGGGAACAAACAATGAAACCCAAATTGCTTACTTATTATTGATACGCTACATGTTTTACTCAAGCGGACCTTGTGTGCACTATTTTGTGTGTGTGTGTGTGTGTGTGTGGGCAGAATAGGTCTAAGAACTTAGCAGTTTCCTTTTTTTTTTTTTTTTAAATCTAGTGAGGATGTTTTAATAATAAATAAGAAAATGACCTCTCTTTCTAACTAATGGGGTTTCTAACTAATGCAACTTAAATTATACATGTCTATGATTTTATTATATGTCTTCCACGCACAGGCGATTATATTTTATTAGATATATTATATTAAGTGATAAGTTAATTTGTATAGTACATTTAAGCAAGAAGGCAAATCAAATGCTTCACACAATAAAAGCTCAAGACAGTACCTAATTATGAAGCAAGGAGAAACCATTACATTTTGTCAAATACCATTGTCAAAATCATCAAGAAAATATTAATTAAGTATATTGATCAATGCTACTAATCAGAGGCAGCTCTAAACAGGTGGACTTTCAGCCTTGATTTAAAGAAACTCTGTTTCAGAATTTTTACCTTTTTTTGGAAGTTTGTTTAAGCCTAACATGGGAAGCGATTTTACGACATAATATGTGGACAGAATCATCCAACCAGATATTTGTCAAATCAGTTCTTCATATTTAAAATTAATATTTATTTCAGTTGTGCAAAATACTGTTTGTGTTATTTCAGTTATCTCAAATGTCATTCCTGCTACAATAAATGAGGTCACCGTTACAGCTCCTGATTACCTGCCAGAAAATTCATTATATGTGCCTGAATTTTTTTTAATTTTTTTTATTTTAAATAAGACCTCACTGCAGAAGTGAGAAACATGAGAATAAACCATTATGAATCAATTAAATAGATTGGGTTTATTATCACTAGTACATCAAAAAGGTGTTTTAGACATCAGCAAGTAATTTCTGGCTGGAGCACACATGGAGTCATTTAACCCTTTAGTATAAAAAAAACCAGCAAGCAGAGTTATCCTGTTACCATGTGGAGGTTGCTATGGCAATCAGGTTGCAGAGAGTATATCTGCCTTGGATCAAGGCCAATGAAATAATAACTAACTACACTAATACATTGAAAACTCTTGGTGATTTTGATTAACTACCATACAGACCTTACTGGGTTGGAATAATTATTCAGAATAATTTCCTAACGATTGTGATAAACTATACCAATTACACTTGGACATCTGCAACTTAAAAGTCCTCTACAAATTACAAAAATAATACAAAAATAATTACCTATTTGATGGATGAAATGTTGATTGTAGGAAAGAGTTGAAATCCTTACTTTTCTAATCGACAAAATGTGCAACTCACTGGCCAGTGCTGCCATCAAAGCATCGTTTTTATTTTTACTTTTACATATTAAATCATTGTTTCCCCCCATCTAAATATTTCTAGCTAAAACATTGAAATACTCGTTTTAAGTAGACGTCTTTCATTTAATTCTAAGTAAAAAAACCCAACATATATCCCGATAAGGGGGAGCCGTGTTATTTGCATTTAAAAGTCATTAGCAACCCACGGTGTAATTTCACAAACGGCCTGCCATACCCTCCACTCCCCACGACTCGTCGGTCATGTGGCAAACCGTGCGCTCGGGAGTGACTTCAAGAACTCAATGTCGCACCAAAAACTTTTCCAAAGTCGTGAAAAGGTTGTTAAACATTTGCGTCCCTCGTTTTCAGAACGCGTACACACTAAAAACGTGCGAGTGTTTGACCCGCGTCGATGATTAATGCAGCTGGACAGCCGCTTGATAAGTGAGTTCAGCGCGAGAAAGTGATACGTAGCTTTCCTCGCTAGCAGCCTGCGTCGACTTGTGACGTTTAAGTGAGCTAGCTGCCCGCTAGCTTCCTATGTCTCAAGCAGATAACCACGCTACACAATCACGCCTCGGCATAGTTTCAAGGAAACCGTTAAAAAAAAACAACACTAACAGGGGGTCAGATAGAGCTAAAAAAAAAAAAAAAAAAAAAAAAAAAGTACTACTGGCACTAGGAGCCAGCCGCCATCTTGTGCTCTTATCAAAGATCTGACATCGCCATAACAACGGTCTGCGTTTGGAAAGAAGCTAGCAACCACTTTTCATCACACGACACGCTCGACGGATTTCACGTTTCACCACAAAACGCACCGGCACACGCGTGTAATCGACATGAAAACTACACGATCACTTCTGAGATGTTTTCACCTGTATTTCCCGGCGTTGTCCTGAATAGTCGATAAAGTTTATTCCCTTTGATCCCGCTTGTTGTTGTTGACTTCGGTTGCTTGGCTCTTGTCGCCAGGACTACCGTGACTATGGCGCCTAGCCTTCACCGGGGCAACTGTTGCTACCCTCTGTACATTGTGCCGCCCCTTCTCAAATGCTGATTGGCTTACACGTGAGGCGGTTCTAACGTCAGCGCAGTATTCGCTTTCTGATTGGTGGATAGGTTCTGTCTGTAACTTTCACAGAGGCCTGGCATTAAATCGCCACTTCTGGTGCTGTAATTCTTTTGTAAATTGCACACTATTGATTGATTATGTCTGAAATTATTTTTTTCCTGTGTATTCATGGTCTTTATTTCGTCAGGTTTTGTATGAAGATGTTATTTAAAATAAATCCATACACAAATGATCAAATTCTCAGTATTTTATGTACTTTGAAATCCAGCAGTAAAGTGGACAATTACTTGGTAAGTTGCAAAAGGCTGCAGAGGTACTCAATTCAGGAATCTCATGCTGTTCTAGTTGCTTCTAATCAACCAGTGCATGTTCTTGTTTTGAGAGACCACTTCCTGTTCCTGCTTGTGCTTTTTCAATTGGGATTAGCTTTGATACTGCTTTGCAAAATACATCAGAAAACAGGATCAGAGGTATGGAGCCATGCTATCTTACAGATAGCACATAATTGCTCAATCAAAAATGATACATGCATACAATAAACACCCAATAAACATGAAAAAAGGTGCCTTGATTACATCAGACCAAACCAACTTTTTGTCTTAATGGCGACGCCCAATCCTGAAGCCATTTCCTATATTTCTGAACAAAACAATAATAAGGATAGAGTATGTTGTGTGTGTCACCAGCCTGTTGAATCGTGGGGATTTTTAGGGTGAGTGGCTTGTAATCTCCATCCAAAGTGGAACAGATATCGACGAGGAGACGATGCTGATGACATACGGCACAACCTGACTGATGTCAGGGACTGAAAGGCCAGCTGAAGGTCACAGGTGATTGGATTACTGAGAGTTCTGTTGACACCAGTTCTCCCATCATCCTTTTCCTGCCAGCATTGTTGCCCCTAAAGGTTACCAGTTTTATCTCTGAGGATGCTGATAAGTGGAAGTGAGGCTCTGAAGCCTTTATAAAGTGATGAGACCATCCAAAAATAAAAAATAAAAATCCCGAGCCACAGAGACATTCATTCTGTCGCCATGTTAAAAGGAGCCCTGTTGACATTAGGCCTGTTCATGGTGTTTGTGCACCTTGCACGGTGTGCCGACAGTCATTCTTCATTTTATGGAGTAAAACTGTGTGGAAGAGAGTTCATACGAGCCGTCATTTTCACATGTGGTGGTTCTCGCTGGAGAAGAAGCGTGGAAGACTCAGGTAAGATAATAAAAAATCACTTTGAATTTATGGCTATTTTCATCATTCAAATTCAGATCTTCCTTACTGTCCCTAAAAGGGAAACATTGGATTGACAATCATAGTAAAAAGAAAGAAACAAACAAAAACAGCAACCAGTAATCAATAAAATAATAAAACAATGTTTAAAGTAGTTTATTAAGAGGTATAAAAATCAATAGAAAACCAAATAAAATAACAACAACAAAATAAGATAAAGAAAGTGCTAGTAGTTCAAAGTGAAAATTAAACATCGGATGTAATAAATGTGCAATTATTTTTCTTGAAAAACATACCATTCTTTCTTGAAAGAATAGTAAATTATAAAAAGGGATCAATTATTTGGCCAGAGATCAAAATTTACCAGTTTTTCTTGAATGGCTCTAACTGGTGATCTACTGGTCAAATAATTAAAAATCTGATTCTTTTTTTCCCCCTATTCATTAAACACATCAAAACTGATCATTTTCCTTCTAAAACCTCATCAAACAACAAGTGATATGGGCAAATGGCTTGATTCAATACATTAGGGTAATCTTGCATTTCTTTATTTTCAGTTGGACTAAAAACTACTACTTCTATCTAATTTGCAGCTCAAGCCTTAAATAAATCCTTGACTCTGTACCATCCAGGATAAACATTATCGGCTCACCTGTAACAAGTTCCTTGAAAAGCTTTCTGCAAGCCTTTTCTGTCACTGCAATGCATCACGCAACGTTGCTGTACACCAGCTTTTCAACAGGCACCACTCACAAAATTGGACAGACATTTTTGCTTTGTAAAAGGTCTGAATAAAAGGAGATTGTACAGAATGTCGCATTTGATTATGTGACACTTCTTCAGAATAAAACAACTGAAGCATTTTTTTTTCTTGAAATGTTTTCAGTTTGGGCAAAACAACACCTTAAGGGTCATTTTTGTAGCTTGCAGGAATGTTGTAGTTTTCCTGAATCATGTTTTTATTAGTCACTGTCTTGAGGAACCTAACGTAATCAGCCATTTCCACAGCTAAAAAGAAATGACTGATGTAGGAAAAATGATTGATATGTCCTTAATTAATTAGTAAACGGATAGGTTGATATTTTTCTTCCTGAGTGAAACACTTGGTATGAAAAGAAACTAACTTTAACTGATTTGGAAAGCAGCCACATGAATGTTTAATTAAACCAGCGCAAGATGTTTTCATGTTATTCAGCTTTACATTTATGTTAGTCACTCAGACTGGAAATGCTTTAGCTCTCAACAAACATCTCAACTATTAAAAGATTCTTGCAACGGCTTTTGCATAATCCACTATAACTTCTTGATTTGTTTTAAGATGGTTTAAGTTTGCTTTAGTCTTAAATCCTCTTGGGATGGTCATTGCCTTCAGCCACAAGACTAACTAACCTGGATTTAGAATCAATGAAAACACTAAGATAGTTATCTACTGCTTCTAAAATTTTAATAGAGATGAAGGAAGTTGATGCTGCATCATTCCACAAAGTCTGTCACAACTTGGGCTGATGGCTAACTTCTCCATCCTGTAGCGGACTGACTCACTATTACTGTGCTATCAGCAAATTTCAGAAAATTCCTGAGTGTGGCAACTTTTGCTGTCATTAATATATAAAGACACACAGAAGCAGAAAAAAATAGCACTCTCCCTATAGAGAGCCAGTGACCGACATCATTGTGTTTTCATGTTTCCTCTGATGTCAAACCAGGATTTTGATACTTGTTCTCCTTTTGATCAGGCCTCATTGGAGAAGAAATCCTGGATCCGTGGCGGGCGAATCAAATCCCTCGGCTTTCTGAGCAAGATCCTGCTAAGTCCCAAGCACTGAAAGATCAAGTGATGAATGCTGTTGGGTTCAGCCGCTCAGCTCGCTCACCGCTCTCAGAGGAATTGCTGGAGGCCCTGCAGGGGGCAGGCAGGACAGGACGGGAAGTAGAGTTCGGACTGTCCAACGCTTGCTGCAAGTGGGGCTGCAGCAAGAGTGAGATCAGCTCTCTTTGCTGAAGATGATTTACCCCCCTTAACTGACTGAAATGCAGAATTTAAAACTAATGATTTTCCTTATATTAGTGAGAAAAAAAAATTACCGTAACTGCCATATGCTGAAAATGTGTTTAATAAAGCTTTGAGTTATCGATTTAGAATCCGTTTCTACAAAAAACAAAAAAACAAATGTGATATTTCATGCAATTAAAGATGTTTCCACTTACACAAAATCTTGTTTCACAAACAGTGTCAAGGATTTCAAAATAAAGGAAGGAGTGATGACAATACATCACGACACAATTTCGAAAAGACACAATTTGTTATGAAATAACATTTTGTCCTGCGAACCGCAACTCGGGTGCCTTTTACTATTGGAGATTTCTTGTGTGCTTCAATAAGCTCCTTGTGTTTTCCTACCTTTATTTTTAAACAGAAAGACCTCCAGAAAGAAAAACATAAGAAATCGTTCAACTGAAGTGACATATAAAGTGAAATCCTGCCTTATATACATAAATGTGTGCATTTAGGGACAATTCTAGAGATTCCAGTATGCAATAACCCGTCAAGCAAAAGCGTTGTCAAAAGAACAAGCCCTTGTTTTCAGTAAGAAAACAAAGAATCACATAATAGCATCATTAAAACAAAAATATACATGCTTAAATACAAAGTGTGATTATTATTTATTACTCTATCTATTATAAATGAATATTTGTCTAATTTGTCTAGTTTATTTCATCCAAATGAAATAAACTTTAAATGTTTATAAGTTGCATGTAGATGTTAATAAATCAGAATTGAACTACAGTCATCAGAACCTTGCGCCATCTAGTGGTCAAAAGTGAAGCTCAAAAGAAGTCATGTACAGTATTCACGAAATTAAACGCGCAGCGTATTTTTGTACCAAAAAGATACATTTTAAAAACCGAACAGCCACACTTATAATAAGAAAAAGACAGTTACTTTAAAACATGTCTTACTGCGTAATCACCTGGTTCAGCTCTGTTGTCGACGGAAGCCGGCAGGAATCAAACAGGTCACCCGGCTTGATCGCAAGGCATGCAATCTCTGTCATACACAAGCTAGCGTAACAAATACACAGACCTAAGAGACTATAGCTTTTTTTTTTTTGCACAGCCACAAAGATAGCTGCGATATTTTTTGTTTAATGTTAGTTTTTTACAGTGTGACTGCACTCTTTTCCGTACAAATATAAAACCAACACACCGGAGTAACCAGGTAAAATCTTTCGCGCTACTTTCATACAGATGCTAGCTAGACAGGCTACATGTTCTAGCTTTGGGTTGATGTCCGGTTGTTTATAGCATGCATATGAACGTCTTTCTGTAATTGGTGTTAATTACACGTTCGGATATGAAGTACAGTGACCTGGAATCTGTGTAATTTACGCCTTATAGCCACTCAAAACCAGTGAATACGCATTTTAAGCCATGTTGACGTTAAGCTAGCTTGCTAGCCGTCTCAGAGACACTGCGCCGTTTGGGCCTCATGGAGAAAACACTCCTCAGCTCTTAGTTTATAACTTATTAGAACTTACCGAAGCGAGTTCACCGTAGTTTAGCACTCGCTTTTATTATTGTTGGGATTCATACCTCAGAAAACAGGAAATGCTCCTAGCCACTCATGCTATAGAACCGGGTCCTCGATAGTATTTACAGCCCTTTTCATTTTCTGAGGATTTCAAAACCCAGTTTCTGTTTGAGGCAGGTCATATAACGAATTGGTCAACTGTCTTTAGTGAGTGGCGTGCTTGTTTTCTACGCATAGGTGTGAGTGAGAGCGCTTAGAGGCGTTGTTGTCGTGCCTTCCAGACAGCTCATCAATGTGTTGTCTTCACAGGATGGAGTGGCAGCCAGACGAACAGGGTCTGCAGCAAGTGCTTCAGCTGCTCAAAGATTCCCAGTCCCCAGACACAGCCACTCAGAGGGCTGTGCAAGAAGTATCCTTACCTCTCAGTCCGTGTGGAAATTTAACCATGTCTAAATGGATGCCTGCTTTGCGTTGGTGCCTCACTGCAAAATGTTTGGTGCAAACCCAAGCTGGACCTTTTCACAGTGGGGTTTGCATGTTCTGTGTGCAGGCACTCCGGCATCTTCCAAAAGCCCAGGGGTTTCTATGTAAGCTGGGAAAGTATACAATTTGATTCAAGTATTTTCCAGGTCTGGATTAGTATGACTGTGCAGTCAGATATATATATATTTTTTATATATACACATTTATTTAATTGCATTTTTCATGGCTAAAATGACTGAAATTTTTAGAAGTTTGTGTGGAAAAGTCTATAACTTGGACATGTCAAATGTGCCAAGTGTAAAAATAGGGAACATATGTTAAGTGTATGTACATGATTATTAGTCCTATGTCTCTTTCACGGATCCCAGTAATTTGCCGCAGCACCATTCTTGAGCAAGAGTTATCAAACACAGAAGATGCATAAATGCTAAACAGAGGCATAAGGGTGTATTCACACCAGCCCTGTAAGTCTGCTTTCATCTCATTTTAATTTATCTATAAAGTCTGATTTGTTTGGGGAGGTGTGAATATACAATCGTACTCTGATGCAGACCAAAAAGGCAAACTCTGGTCCGCCGAAAATGCTAGATCTCAGCTTGGGTGAATTAAACTCTGGTGCTGTTTTAATTCATATGAATGCCAAGCAAACCAGAGACTTCTACAAAAGCAAGAAGTGGACTACTGCACAAGCAGTTCTTGGTAAATACACCAAAACATACGCAAGACTCCTATGCCATAGGTAGAAATGGTTTATGGTCTTTTACCAAGACAAAAGAGAAATCCTACAACCATTAAAATCTGACACTACTCTGCTTTTGTTTGCATTTCATGAAGAAGGAAGTTGTGCTCATGTCTACAGAAGGTTTTGTGTCGTTTCCATCAGTGGTTCTTGGTGCAGCGCCACCACAGGCAAGGGAGGGAACAGGTTTTTCAAAGGGTTTGGTTTATCCGACAGTGCGGGGTGAAAGCGAACCGCACCAGCTGAAAATGTAACAAATGTTACCACTTTGGTCCTCAATCGAACAGAGTTTATTGGACTTTGAGACATGAAGCCACCCTTCGTTAGATGAGGGTGTGAGGATGTTTGTGCCAAGTGTGGATGGTTGAACTCCTTAACCGATGCCCCAGAAACTGGAGCAGCTTAACCAGTTCCCTGACTTCAACAACTATCTCATCTTTGTCCTCACAAGCCTCAAGTCTGAGGGTAAGATTGAGTTTTAAAAAAAAACAACTTTCCATTGTCAATATTGCTGATCTTTCTTTTCAGCTGTGCTAGCGTCATGCTAATATTTCAGTTCTGCATCCAACATCCTGCTTCTCACATGGTAAAATGCTGTTTCATTCTCTGTCTCTGAAGACGAACCCACTCGCTCTCTCAGTGGTTTGATTTTGAAGAACAATGTGAAGGCTCACTACCAGAACTTCCCTCCTAACGTGGCTGACTTCATCAAACGAGAATGCCTCAACAACATCGGAGATCCGTCTCCGCTTATCAGGGCTACGATCGGTGAGGGTGTGACAGAAAGGGGAAGGTGGGAGGGGCGGGAGAAAAGCAAAAGAAGAAGCATGACCCTGTAGTGATTGTGAGTCAGTCTGCCATGTGGGAGGCTGACTTGTTACACAGAAAAGTTGCTGTGTGGGTGCTCGAAACGGTGTTTTGCAGATGTTTGTAGCTATATAAGGCTATGTTGTGTTAAATAGGGTAATCCAGAACTTTCAGCTGCAGGTTTATTTAATATTTTTTGTCTTCGTCGTGAAGGGATTCTGATCACAACTATAGCCTCTAAAGGAGAGCTGCAGACTTGGCCGGAGCTCTTGCCTCAACTTTGCAATCTGCTCAACTCTGAGGACTACAACACCTGCGAGGTAGAGCCTCTGCACGACTTATTGGATTTCTAATAGTTTATTTGATTGGCTCGCTCTGATTTCCCCCTTCTTTCAGGGTTCTTTTGGAGCACTGCAGAAAATCTGTGAGGATTCTTCTGAGCTGTTGGACAGCGACGCTCTGAACAGACCTCTCAACATCATGATCCCCAAGTTTCTCCAGTTTTTTAAACATTGCAGCCCCAAGATCAGGTTGGTAAACCACTGTTGTTTTTCTGTTATGTCCCTTCTCCTTTATTCAGTCTAATTTAAGTAAGCTCTTGGTTTGGTTTTCCTTTAGGTCCCATGCTATCGCTTGTGTGAACCAGTTTATCATTGGACGAGCTGAAGCTCTGATGGATAATATCGATACTTTCATTGAGGTGAGGGATAAAAAGATTTCATCTGGCTTGTTCCGCAGAGTAGAGCATTTCAGCTCTGGGTCATTCTGATGGTGGAGGGCCAGAGAGCTGCCTGTTTAAAATCTTATGTAGAGGCCTGAGGTGACCCTAGTGTTGTACTGAAGAGTTAATTTAACTTTTGGGACGAGATTTTTGGAGGACCCAATACTGGTCTAATATACTCAGTTTCTTATTTATTGAATGATTTCAGAAAATGAAAGCAGTGAAAGAGTTGCTGCTGTCTGTATGAACAGAAAAAAACATATTTTATGTATTCTAGATTTGAGAAGGAGCAAATCTAAGATGGCAAAGAGGCTAAGCAGAAGATACAAAATAGCTTTTTATCGTGCTGCTGAATTAAAAACACGACTTCAGGCTTGTTCTTTGAAGATGTCTGGAGAATGCTGTTAAGAAAACCCAAAGTGGTAAATATTTTATGTTCAAATATCCAGAATGTTATTTTTTAAAAAAACTATGATTACCTTGACTAATGTGGTGGAACGCAGCAGATCAGGTTCCATATTACCCCAAACCTTATTTTACCTTCTTGTTCTCCAGCTCTTCCTTCACTTAATCCGTTCATCTTTCTTCTTGTCTCCTTTTGCAGAGTCTGTTTGCCCTGGCCGGTGACGAAGACAGTGAAGTGAGGAAGAACGTCTGCAGGGCTTTGGTCATGCTGCTGGAAGTTCGCATCGATCGCCTCATCCCACACATGCACAGCATCATCCAGGTGAGGCGACCGTTGGCTCTTCAGTCACCACCGCCACTGTAGATACGGTCCTCCTCCTCTTCCTCACCACCAGCTGTTGTGTTTCTGTCTGCAGTACATGCTGCAGCGAACGCAGGACCCCGATGAGAACGTGGCTCTGGAAGCCTGCGAGTTCTGGCTCACTCTGGCTGAGCAGCCCATCTGTAAAGAGGCCCTGTCTGGACACTTGGTCCAGTAAGTCAAGATATGCTGACAGATGGATTGAGGTAATAAAGGAGGAGCTGACCTGATTTAAATCTTTTTTTGTTTTAAAGACTGATTCCTATCTTAGTGAACGGGATGAAATATTCAGAGATCGACATCATCCTCCTAAAAGTAAGCAGCTGTTGTTAAATTAAATGCTTCTTCCTCACAAACTCTTAAGAATCTAGTTTACTTCAAACTTAATCTTTATCGTCCTCCAGGGAGACGTCGAAGAGGACGAGACGATTCCCGATAGCGAGCAGGACATCAAGCCTCGCTTCCACAAGTCTCGCACCGTGACTCTGCAACACGAGGGTGGGGAGGGCGAAGAGGGCGAGGACATAGACGAAGACGAGGATGACGACGACGACACGTTGTCTGACTGGAATCTTCGTAAGCTTCTGAAATGCATTTAGACATTCAGGGTGCATTCATACCAGCCTTATTTTGTTTTACTTTGTTTATTTGGGGAGGTGTGAACGTGCAGTCAAACTCTGATGCAGACCATAAAAGCAAGGTCTGGTCCGCCTGAAAACTTAGATCTCAGTTCAGTTGAAGTGAACTCTGGTGCAGACCAGAGGTTGCTCCAAAAGCAAGAAGCAGGCTATTGCAGGACATTCCGGATAAAGGCATCGAGAAAAAAACTCACAAATCTATTGCTAGCGGGAGAAATGACTAGTGGTTCTTTTTACCAAAGACAAAAAACCCTACAATCGCAAAAGTCTGGCATGTTTGTTTACATTTTGAGAAGAAGGACGTTGTGCTCATGCCGTCTTTGGGGGTTTGTGTGTCGTTTCCTTCAGTGGTTCTTTTTGCAGCGCCATGAGACCACAAAACGTGCTTTTATGGTCCTCATCAGAGTTTGACTGCACGTTCACACCTCCCCAAATGAGCCAAGAGGGGAACGTGTTTTCAAAGAGTTTGATTTGTTTGGCAGTGCAGTGTGAAAGCGAACCGCACCAACTGAAAATGTAACCATTTTCAGTTGTAATTTTGGCCCCCAATTGAACCGAGGGTGAAAATATCCTTAAACACTTGAAGTATGGAAAATATTTCTATTTCAAAACTTTTTACCTGTCCAGTTGTCTCAGTCTTATCTGTTTCTTGGTTTTTTCCCTCTGTTTTCATCCATTGTTAAAAAGGAATTACCGTATTTTTCGGACCGTAAGCCACTACTTTTTTTCCACACTTTCAACCATGCGGCAGTTTCTTTTAAAACTTTGTGAGTGCGGCTTATAGTGAGGTGCGCTCTATAGTCCGCAAAATACGGTAGGTTTGAATGACAAAATTCTTGATTTTCCCATTAGAAGCCCAAATTATGTTAGCTGTTACCATTAACTTGATTGGGTTTTATGGTGTAGATCAACAAAACGTGGTGAATAACAGTGAAGTGGACAGCAGAAGTTTTTCTCCTGTCGGTGTGTCTCTAATCTCGTCCGTCGGTCTCTGACTCCCAGGAAAATGCTCGGCTGCGGCTCTGGACGTTCTGGCCAACGTGTTTCGTGAGGAGCTGCTTCCACATCTCCTGCCTCTCCTCAAAGGCCTGCTGTTCCATCCCGACTGGGTCATCAAAGAGTCTGGCATCTTGGTGCTTGGTGCCATCGCTGAGGGTTAGACATAGACTCAAAAATTACGTTAAAATATAAATTTTAATATAAAACAGGAAGAAATGTAAGCTCTCATCCTCTTTTCAGGCTGCATGCAGGGAATGGTTCCCTACTTGCCAGAGCTGATTCCTCATCTCATCCAGTGCTTATGCGACAAGAAGGCTCTGGTGCGCTCCATCGCCTGCTGGACCCTGAGTCGCTACGCCCACTGGGTGGTCAGCCAGCCCCCCGACGCCCACCTCAAGCCCCTCATGACCGAGCTTCTCAAACGCATCCTGGATGGAAACAAAAGGGTGCAGGAAGCGGCGTGCAGGTGCGGCTCTCAGCTTTCCTCTGTGCTCTTCTTCTCTTCCTGCTCAGACATCTTTCTCACTCATATCCTGGTGGCCACAGTGCCTTCGCCACCCTGGAGGAGGAGGCGTGCACGGAGCTGGTGCCGTACCTCAGCTTCATCCTGGACACGCTGGTTTTCGCTTTCGGGAAATATCAGCACAAGAATCTGCTGATCCTCTACGACGCTATAGGGACGCTGGCTGATTCTGTGGGACACCACCTCAACCAGCCTGTGAGTTCAGCAGTCACACACACATTCACACAGCTCGGAACTGAAACATTTGCTTTTTGGGTTTTTTGAAGGAGTACATCCAGAAGCTGATGCCGCCTCTGATAGCCAAATGGAATGAGCTGAAGGACGAAGACAAAGACCTCTTTCCTCTGCTGGAGTGTCTGTCGTCGGTTGCCACGGCGCTGCAGAGCGGCTTCCTCCCGTACTGCGAGCCTGTGTATCAGCGCTGTGTGACCCTGGTCCAGAAGACGCTGGCTCAGGCCATGGTGAGCTGCGTTACAGCATTTTATTTTAACACGCTGATTTTAAAGTCAGGGTTCGTATGGGTGCTTGAATTTAAATTAGGTTTTTTCAGGGCTTGGAACGTGCTTGAAATAGTTGATATTCAAACTGCAGTTAAGTTATCAAGTCCATAATAGAGGATTGTAGCTGCCATTTTTGTTTCTTTTCTGTTGTTATAGCTGCAAAGTGTGGTGCTGGAAAAGTTTGGGAACTTGCCTTGAAATTGCTTGAAGTTTACTGGGTTAAAGTGTGTGAAGCATGTCTGGTTGTCTGGAATGAGAGCCACTGTGTTGGTGTTTCTCAGATGTACAGTCAGCAGCCAGACCAGTATGAAGCACCAGATAAGGACTTCATGATTGTGGCCCTGGATCTATTAAGTGGGTTGGCCGAGGGACTCGGGGGCCACGTCGACACGCTGGTGGCCCGCAGCAACATCATGACCCTGTTGTTCCAGTGCATGCAGGTGAGAGTACTTCAGTGGATTTCATCACCTTCACATCCCATCTAGTCTGAGAACGCAGATTTTGTTTATGTTGGTCTTTGTTTGTGTGATTTTGTTTCAGGATACGATGCCTGAGGTGAGGCAGAGTTCATTTGCTCTGCTGGGTGACCTGACTAAGGCTTGCTTCCCTCATGTCAAACCGTGTATTGGTAATTATTCCTTTCTCTTCCTCCCGAACACTACACTCAGCTTATTAAAGGTGCTTGAGAAGGGCCCACCACAGTGGAGAAATGTTTGGTTTTTTTGTTGTTTTTTTGTGAAACGTGACTGTAAAAAGTTAGGAAAAAAATTACACTTATCTGGATGGTTATTTTTTTAATTACATTTTTGTCCTTTAGCTGAATTTATGCCGATCCTTGGGACAAATCTGAACCCAGAATTTATCTCGGTGTGCAACAACGCCACCTGGGCCATAGGGGAGATCTGCATGCAGATGGGTCAGTACCACCATCTTGATGCTCCTAGTTTAAACTTTAGATATTGTGCGTCTGACCTTGTTCTTTCTTCTCCCATCAGGGGTGGAGATGCAGCCATACATAGCTATGGTTCTAAACCAGCTGGTTGAGATCATTAACCGACCCAACACACCCAAAACCCTGCTGGAAAACACAGGTATGTAGACAAATCTACATACCTGTTCACTCCTCATTTGCTGCTCCTGGCTGATACCTTTGCTACTTGCTTAATGCTATCTATGCTCGTGTTGCAGCCATCACCATCGGCAGACTGGGTTACGTTTGCCCTCAGGAGGTCGCCCCCATGCTGCCACAGTTTATCCGACCCTGGTGGGGACTCCTCGCCTTTCACGCAAATCGCAGCTGTGAGAAAACCGTAGAAATCTGCTGCTCATTGCTTTCTTGTCGACGTCCTCCAGGTGCACGTCTCTCCGCAACATCCGGGACAACGAGGAGAAAGACTCTGCCTTTCGGGGGATTTGCATAATGATCGGTGTGAATCCTGGAGGCGTGGTGCAGGTGAGGCGTCGTCTGCTGCAGCTGTACGCGTCGTCCAGTCATCATCTGTTGAATTACACCTACTGTACCTCTTTCTGATGCTCAGGATTTCATCTTCTTCTGTGATGCCGTGGCCTCCTGGGTGAACCCTAAGGATGATCTGAGAGACATGTTCTACAAGGTATGTAGCAGGCTAACCCAGGCAAGATTCAACATCTTATGTCGCATTTCACAAAGCAAAATGCGACATTCCACAGTTCAGGGATTAACCTGCAAACACAAACCTCTGCAGATGAATAGGCCTGTCACAACAACACATTTTACTGGTTTATTATCCCAGAAATTATTGCAATGAACAATAATATTGTTGCCTCTTCACCATCTTCAAGTCATATATTTATGATAGTATAAGAATGCAAGTCTCCTCTCTCACTAATGAACATTAATTTTGTACACAAAACTCCACACTGAACTGGAATACATTTTAAATATGTAAAATAAAACTTAGCAACCAAAAACAACACATAAAAAAAGAAACCACGCTTAACCGAAACCTTAAATAAAATGGATTGTAAATTTTTTGTAAACAAAATTGCCCTTCAAAAAAAAAAGTTAAACATCAAAATCAAAATTATCACGCTCATTTTAATTTTTCCTTTGATTAAGGAGAGCGTCCACTCCTCCTTTAAAAAGTCTTAAGTTCATTAGAAACGATGTTAAATCGTTAATCACGGGTCTTTAATTTGATTGTTGCAGAACTATTTAACCTCATATTCATTGCAGTTTATTTTTCTTGCGGGGTTTTCCTGTCAGGCAATAGTTTGCGTCTTCATTACTTTCTGTGACTTGAAGCTACTTCTAACAAGCTGCTAACATATCTTTGCTTGGTAGCTAGCTAGCTTTTTGCATCTATCTTTGGCAAGTGCAAATTTATTGCCAGTTTGCTGGACGAAGTTTGTCTTTGCCTGCACAATGCTACGGTCATTCTGTGCAGTAAAGCTGCGTACTACTGCGCTTTAAAATATGCAATTTTCTACATTTCCGTCATGATTAGGTCTTAGACTTAATTCATAATAGTATGAAACCTGCAGTAATGCTGTTAATTGATGAATTGCTTGTTGCTATGGGCTTATACATAACGTCAACATAGGTTGAACATAAAAGGCGTTTCCCATGTACCTCGACATCAGTTATGTTTGCTAAATTTTTACTTCTAATAATTCTAATTTAAATCTTTACTATCTCCTAAATATGTTCTCTTTGCTCACACACGTTGGGTTTGCTGACTGTGTGTGTTGGTCTCCACAGATCCTTCACGGTTTCAAGGAGCAGGTCGGGGAGGAGAACTGGCAGCAGTTTTCAGAGCAGTTCCCCCCACTGCTAAAGGAGAGATTGGCAGCCTGCTACGGCGTTTAGGTTCTCCACACCCACCCAATAGGTAGCTAGCTAACCCACACATTGGGTTAACGTAAAGAAAAATTGCATTGTTGCTCCATTAACATCTTCATGTTGTTTTTTTGTCTTCAGGTGAGCCAGCAGGAGGAGGGTGAATGGGAAACTCATCCATCTGTGTATTGCACGGCCCTGATCTGGGGGGAGGGAGAGGGACGCTTTTGGCCGCTCCCCCTGATGGACGGCCCCCACGCCCTATGTGTTTGTCCATAGAGGGAGGGTGCGCGGGTGGGAGGGAGGGACAGGGGGGACACCTCTAGATTAACTAGGCAGGGACCTGACACAGAAAAAAAAACAACAACAACTAACTGGTAGGGACAGATAGAGGAGGAGGAGACCAGCTGGAAAAGAGAGCAGCACAAAGAAAAGTTCAGGGACAGACAGGGAGGGGATTCACTAACGAGGCAGGGACAGCAGGCAGGAGGAGGCTTGTTTCCTGGCTGGAACGACAGGGAAAGTTAGGATTTTAATGGGATTCTTAAACTTAAACGAGTAGCTGGTTGCTCAACAGACTCTCAGACATTAAGTTGTACATGCAGTACCTGGGACAGACTGTGGGTGGCACTGTGGTTTAGACTTTTTACAGACCTACTACACGTAGCTAGGGACAGACAGGTAAAAAAAACAAAAAACTCTCTAATAACTTCATTTTTCTTGGGGAATAGGATTCGATATCAAATACTCCATCTGTGCTCCACCCGATTCTGCTTCTCTGTAAGACGATCTATCCTCATCCATGTTTCCCACCTTTCATTCTTACCAGAGTGCTGCTTTACAGAGCTATCATCTATCACACATATTGCTGTCCACATGGTTTTTTCTACCTGAATGAACAAGACAGAGAGAGAGAGAGTTTGGGGAAGCCTTTTCCCACCGAAAACAAACCATTCCTCTGGGAAGGGGGGCTTAGGGCTAACACTTCTGTTTTCTCACCTGAGCGGGAGGAAATCGTACAAAGAGAATGCATCCTTAGTTTTGTCTCCAAGGTTCAGCTCGACGCGTGCATGTTGCAAGTTTGTAAATCCTGATTTCGGCATTCTTTAACGGTGTGTGAAATGTGTATTTTTTATTTTTTGTATTTGTTTTTGGACATGGTACCGAGCTAAAACTTGACTCCCCACCGCAATGTCCTTGGCACCTGTTGACTGTGACCAAGTGTTTGTGTGTGTTTGTGTGTGTGCGCGCGCATGTGACCGAGTGTGTGTATGTGTCTGTCTACATTCGTGTTGATATCCATTTGATGCCATATTGATATCTTTAGTAAAACTGATTGGTTGTGATCTTTATAATGTTTTATAATTGGTCTTTTTTTTTTTTTTTTTTTTTTTTTGCTGCTACTGATGAGTTTTGTTTCTGTAGTGAACTGAAATTCACACACTTAACACAAAAATTGAATTGATGCTATATTCAGTGACTGTTAAGTTGTTTTTTTGCACTTTTTTATTTTATTCAGTTTTTTATTTTATTATTTGTATGGTATATTTCTTTTTTTAAAACTTCACCCATATGATATGTCTTGACCCTAATGTCAGTGTTTGTCATACTGTGTTGCACTGTGAAATTAAGTGTCTTTGACTGGCAAAAATATCTCAATACTAAATGGCAAATAAAAGCAAATTTGTGAAACTGCGACTAATCCGCACTTTTACAATTACTAACCTTGCCATAATGCTGCGTGTGTGTGCGCGTGTGAGATCCTGCATGAGAGAGTGCATGAGGAGATTTAGTATTTGCCAATAAGCATGTTTGACGGAAGAGTGTGATAAGGTTAAAGAAGGGATGTAGCCTGCCTCAGCATAGTTTGTATGCATGCTCTGTCTTCCCACAGTAAAGATGTGCAGTGCCTTGCAAAAGTATTTATACCTTTTAAATCTTTATACATTTTGTCTGCAAACTACAGACTTTAGTGTATTTTCTTAGACCTTTATGATAGCCCAACCCAAAGGAGCGCATAATGACAGAGACATTTCTGTCCTTTTTGCTCTGTAAAATAAAAGGACAACAGTAGTAGTAGTAGTAGCAACAAACACAACTACTACTGCCCAACTGGGAAAACAAAATTCGAGTTGGGTTAAAGTCGGGACCTCCAGCACTTGTCCTACGCTTTGCTTCATCCAGAAGGTCTTGATTATTGAGAAGCAATTGCATCCTGGAGGTGTGGAGTTTGTTCAAGTCTTAAACGCTACCCAGTCGCTAACGTTTGTCCATAACGTAGCCGACCTCCACTGCAAAGAGAGAAGTGCCGAGCTGAACGAGGCAGCTGTTGACATTGATTCAGTATTTGGAAGTGTGACCAACACGGACCGAACGGCTTCATTCACCTCCTCTGCTGCCATCGCTAAAACTACAGACTACAATTCTAAAACAGCGCAGGAAATTGACATCATTCACAACTTCTCCTTCGGTTCACTGATTGGCCTGGTCAAAAACCTATCGGGGAGAATCCCCTTCAATGGGAGAAAGCCCAGAAGAAGCAGTGAAGAGAGATCAGAATTTAGAAGCCAGTGGCTGGGCTAGCTTGGAAATTTGACTGGGCCATATTTTGAGTTTTTGTATCCTCTAACTGGTTTTCTTCCAGTATTCTCCTGAATTTGGCTCCATCTTCCTCTCTGTTCTGACGAGCTTCCTTTGCCCTGCTGAAGATCCCCTCAGCATCATGCTGACAGCTAAATGAGTAGCAGTTGTGGTGTTGAGAGGCTCCAATCTGAATTTTAGATCTTTGTGACTTATCCAGCGTTTCCATGAGCTTCTTGTAAGATTTTCCAATGACATGATGTCCTTTACGTTTAGTTTATATGGATGACCCTTTTTGGATTGATTAAACAAAGCTCTGTGGGACATTCACAGCTCAACACATTGTATTACATGTGACTGCGTCTGCTGAGATCATAATACAAGCTACTCCCTTCAACGCTCTTGAGAACAGCTCTAAACAGCACAATGGCAGCGTTCTTGTGATGACGTGCTGAAAATGGAGAGCTGAAAAAAGTAGTAGCTTCTTAAAGAGACAGAGGCCAATTTCAAAGCAGTTTGTCAAATTTCTTTGATTTCATGTTTGATCATTTTTATTACACCTGAAACTAACAAAGCCACTTGACTGTGCTACAAAATAATATACTTCCTCTTTAAACTTCATCTGAACTTTTCACCCTGACCCGTCTGTCCAATTCCATAGATGCGCACCGCACTTTTCAGATATTCAGTTTTAAAAATGTAAAGCCAATGCCTCGATCCCTTTTCGCCTCACAATTACACATTACCTTGTGTCAACTCATCGAATGCCATTCCAGTTAATAGGTGTATTAGGACAAAATGTGGAAAAGCTCAACAGGTATGAATCCTTTAGCAATGCACTGTATGGGTGTGTGTGCAGTAGTGCATGTTTGGTGTATGTTTCAGAGTATTATGACTGCCCTTTACACACCAACACACCACCTCGACTCACAAGCAGAAAGGGACGGTACATTTAGATACAAAGCTAGGACACTGCCAAAGAGCAATAGCCACTAAATTAGAACGTTGGATTAGAAGCAGAAGCCACCTGGAGCGAGACGCAGACACACAGGTACAACTGGACCGTAGGGATGATTCCTGATTACGACTCTGCCAGCAAAATTCAACACAGGGAAGCGTGTTCATTTTCTAAATGTTTTTTATTATTATTATTATTATTTTATTTTCTGGCTCATAGATATTTAGCTGTAGACAAATGATTTGACCTCGACTGTGACCATTAAGATAATTGAACCAATCACCCGTCGCTTAAAATGGGAGACAATCTGAGTCCGTTTCCTTTCTCTCAGTTCGGATTGCGAGGGATTTTTTTACTTTTTTTTTTTTTTTAAATAAATGTCTCAACAGCTAAATGTTTTTAAGTGATTTCATGTGCTTCTCTGATGTTTTCTAGTTCCATGAGATTTTTTTGTATTGTGAACTTTTTAATGATACTGTAGAAATCTGGTTACGGACCAGTGATGAATACAAGTAGGGAGAGGAGACAAGTGTTTTTTTTATTTTTTATTATTTTAATTTATGTTAATGTAATAAGAAGCATGATACTGGGTAAGATTTAAACTTTTAACATGAAAAATCAGCCTGATTTATAATAGAGCAAAAAGACTTTGGTACCTGCCTTTAATCTGTTTCCCTCCATTTATTATAATTTGGGAGTAGAAATGAAATAGTTTTGGGGTAATTTTAATCCTTTTATAGTGTGTGTGTAAAACTGACTGAAAATCCAGCTGGATTGTGGATTACCTGAAATAAATGTTCTTGTCATGCATGCTGAGAAACGGCTGTTATGATTTTTGGTGCTTTTTTTTTTTTTTAAGTTAATGTTTGCTTTTTGTTAAATTCTGTTTCAGATAAATAGCACCGTTCGTGATATATGAACTCTCAAATTAAAAATCAATATAAAATGCGATGTGGGAACTGTTTCTGACGATCAGACACAAAGGTGTGATTTTTATCATTATTATTATTATTTTTATTTATTTATTTATTCATTCATTTATTTATTTTTAAAATTTGGGTGAAAAAGTTCAAATTTGCAGCATATTTTCTTTAATTCAAGGATGTTTAAATTTAACAACAATGATATTTGGAGAAACGTCTCTTGCCATGTTGCAGAAAACCCACTTAGTTTTGGTCAAATCAAAAACTTTATGCTAAATCTTTTCATCTCTTACAAAAGAAAAACAAGATGATGTATGTTTGGACTGTTTTAATATCGGGACGCTCAGTTGTGTCAAATTTCACCCATCCAACTGACAACATGTTGAAATTAAAGATGGCTGACCACTCAGCCATTTTTAATGGCTAATTATTCCAACCATTTTGTCCAGTGCACCACCAGTACCACTGGAAGCCAAATGGCCCCAAAGCATGATGCGTCCACCACCTTGCTTTACAGTTGAAGCAGGTTGGAAGTTTGACCTTAATTCCACCAAACACTCAGCTTGTCATTTTATTCCAAAAGCCAAATCCTCGGCAATAAAACCTCTGGTTTATAAAAATATGATCTCAGTCCCATAGAAGAGCTGTGGTCAGAGCTGGGAAGCACCCAACAAACCTGGCTCAGTTACACCAGTTCTGTAAGGACGGAGTGAGTCAAATTTCCACGGAAACGCTGTGAGAAGCTTCTGGAAGAGGAGCATGGCTCATGTCATGCTGTTTCAAGCAACAAAATACCCCAGAATTGTGTGTAAACCTGAATAAAAGATTTTAAAAATTCTCTTTGTTGTGTTGCCATTTATCAAATAATGTTGTTAATTCTAACTTAATGTGAAACAGGAAAAGTTACTTCGGATGTGAATGTCAGATCAGACCGTAAGAAACACAAATACGTAGAGTTCCTCATTTGAAAGTGACACTGACAGTTTAGTCAAAATGACCGGAGCCGATAAAATCGTTAAAGAATAAAACACATCGACTGTGAAACCATCTGGTCTGTGAGTAAACAACCACGGATGTCAAATTTGGACACAATGTTACAAGAGGATCCTCTTGTTGTCTGCAGCTTGATGAAAGTTTTATTTCACCCAGAAGCTCAGGGTGGAGTTTGGGTCGAGCCGGGTTAGGAAAGTCCCTGCATTCTTCCATTTCTATGCTGCTGTCGCCATTTTGAAGCACTGTTGCAGAGAGAGTAGTCTGTGCTGCAAATCTGCACCCAGCAGAGACTGAGAGAACGCTTCATGTTTTGAAAGACAAATTAGGCTGCACAAGCAAACAATCCAAACCAACCTGGGCCTTTTCGTAGTACTTTACCTCCTCAGCTTAGAGGCACTTCCGGATGGTCAGATTGTGTGTTCTTTCATTTAAAATGTAGACAAAGTTATTCCCTGTATTTCAAAAACAAGCTGTTTTGCTTTTATAGCTTTAGACAAAAAAATTTGCTTTACTGGACTGAGGAGATAAAACAAAACTCCACAGAGTTATAAAAGTTGCTGACAACTTGACAGGAAGAAGATGTAGGAAATGACCAGGGATCAGAAATCGAACTCGGGTCGCCCCACATCCTCCATATAAAGCACGTTGCCCCTGGTGTACCACAGACACACACACGCAGACACACACTTATACCTGAGGACAATCTAGAGACTGATGGTTCTGTCATGTTCTTCACATGTGGGAGGAAGCTGCAGCAGCCATTCTGGCTTTATTTGCATATTTTCTGAACATTTAAGTCCAATGTTTGAGATTCAAAATGTAGATTTACCATTTAGGATTTAGATAAGAATTCAGCATTTAAATCTAACATTTGCATTGAAGATTTGCTTAAATTTGATTCAACATTTGTTTCTTTTATGCAACTATGCTTCATGTCTTTTATGGGTCATTCATCTTTTTAATCTTCAGGTTTTTTTTGTTTTGTTTTTTTTAAATCTCTGTTCCTTTGTTTTTCCTGTATTAATGGCGCTATGCAAAAAAACAAAAGAAAAAAAAAAGCAAAAATAAAAAAACTTGCCTTGTGACATTTGGCTATGGCTGTAGGGTTTAAATTCAACATGTGTATAAATATTTAATAACATAACCATTTGGACATTTAAGTCAAGTTCAATATTTTGATTTGCCAAAATTATATGAGTTGTCGATATTTCATATTTTTCATATTTTCATATTTTCCAACTGTGTGAGAAAAGTGAGCTGAAGTGGAAAAATGTCGGCTAAATGTTTCACATTAAAACTTGTTGCTCCATATTTGGGGAACTGCATTGCGATACACACAGATTCTTAAAGTTTATTCACGCTGTTAAATGTTTAAGCCAAAGGCAGGTGGAGAAATGTTTTGAAAAATAAAATGAAACGTGTAATAAAAAGCACTAATTTAACAGTTTTACCATCCAAAACATACTAACTAAATTTGATCACTCGTTATATACTTTATAAACTAGACTAATCATTCGTTCTGTGTGCACATTTAAAGTTACACGGCGTCTATGACGGAAAAATGTTGTATTTGACATAAATCAAATCAGGTTCTTCTTACCAACATATTTCAACAAAGTTTCATCTAAACTGATGCTGGAAATTTTCTGCTATTAATACGACCGTTATACGACAAACATTGCATAATGCTGCATGCTTACTTCCTGTTTCTGCTATGAATGTCCTTCACATAATCTTTACAACAGACTTACACAGTAACAGAAACATAAAATCAGCTGCTGACAGATTACGGAACAAAACGACAAGCCTGAAAAATTCTCGACGCAGATCAGGTCCATAAGAAAGTTTCTGTGGTGCAGATGAAACTTATTTGAATATTCCTTCACAAAGGTTCCTTCTGTTTGATGTCCTTGCAGTAAAGCTGTTGACATCACAAGATCTGCTCCTTATCCTGCAAGACTTTCGTGCATTAAAGCAGTTTTTGCATGTGCATCTACTCTTTGTTGAACAGGAAATATGCTGATAGGAGTCTTAAAGCTTAGAAGCAGAAGAGTGATGAGTTGTAGTTTATTTCCCGTGCCAGCTTTAACTAGGCATCTCATTAAAAGGGTCTCACTGAACAGTCAAATGTTTTTTCCTGTAACGCTTTGCATGCATGGAAATGTGTTTACCTTTAGAGTTAACTGTACACATTGAGAATAATATTTGATATTATGGGCTGATTTCACACTAAACAGAGACTACCTTTCATTTATATTTCTGTCCACAAGCGTAGAAGATGGAAGAGTTTGTTTTCGGTATAAATAGTGCAGATTCATTCAAATTTCTCGGTTCAAAAGTTGCTGAAGAGCTCCTGCTTCCTGCTCCAGTCCATAGGGGGCGCTCTCTTCTTGTTGCGGGTGGCCAGGACCTTCTGTCTCGCCTCGGCAGCGGTGGGACTCAGGCGCAGGCCGTTCTCCGCGAAGGGGTCTGAAATGCGCCGGTCGTCATCTTCGGGAACCTGGAGTCGGTGCAAACAGGTCATGACCCGCTCCGAACTGAGTCTGTCGAGTCTCTCACGTCGTTCTTCACTCACCTGGAAGCTCATGTCTGAGCTGCTGATCTCTGACTGGGTGGTGGAGCTCCTGGAGGAGTGAGACGCCGAGCTGCCGTGGGCTCGGGATGTCGGAGACGTGTTTGCGATGTCGGAGTCTGTCAGAGTGACGCTTATGACAGGCGCGTCCGATGCGGGGAGCTCAGGGGTCGGGGACAGGGTCGGCGGGGTGCTTTCTGCACGTCTGTCGTCCACGTAGACCTCTGTGGAAGTGGAAACAAGGACAGGTCAGCATCGTCTCAGTGGAGCCGCCGCTGGAGCTGGAGGGTTTGGTTGACCTTTGGTGTGGGCGGTGGTTGGGGTAATTCCCAGTCTGCGGAAGAGTTCATCAGTTTCCTGGTCGACCACCAGGAGGCTGACTTCATCCCCTCTGGATCTGATGAGCGCCACCACCTCCGAGTGCCGCAGACCCTTCGTGTTTACGCCATTTACCTGAGACAGAGAACGTTTATTCCTATAGGACAATTCAGAACAAGGTGGTTCAAAGTGCTTTCATAAAAACATAATGCAATCACCAACTATGAAACAAGCAATAAATATTACATTTTGTCAAATGCCATCCGTAAAACCTTAATATACATCAAATATGTTGATCAATGTTCTAGTTACAACTAATCAAAGCCAACTTTAAACAGGCCGGCTTAAGACTTAATTTAAAGGAACTCAGCACATATTCAGTTTTCTAGAAGTTTGTTCCAGATTTGTGGTGCCTAGAAGCTGAATGCTGCGTCCCCATGTTTGATTATTGTTCTGGGGCTGCAGAGCAGAACCAGAACCAGAAGACCTGGGAGTTCTGGAAGGTTGGTACAACGACGGCAGATGGTGTTTCTGTCATTCAGTGATTTATAAACTAACTATAAAGTATTTTAAAGTCTGTTCCCTGAGTGACAGGGAGCCAGTGTTTGGACTCCCATCTTCCTGGTTTTAGTCAGAACGCAAGCAGCAGCGTTCTGGATCAGCTGCAGCTGGAGGATTAATTTTTCAATAGACGCTGTTCTAGTAATCAACATGACTAAAGACAAAAGCATCTCGCTCTTAGGGGAACGTAAGTTCTTTAATCCTGATAGAAGGCCGACTTTGTTATCGTCTCTATGAATTGTCTTCGAAGCTTCAGGTCTGAGTCCACCTCTACGTCAGTGCAGATAAGGTTCTGTTGGAAAGAGGAAGGCATCGCCAGTGGTGAAACACGGGAGGCCGGGTGCAGTGCTGCGCAGAAAGTGTCTGTGATTTGAGAGGAAGCCGCTTTGCATGAAGTCTTTTCCTGCGTCAGCACTCTCCATTTCCGCGTCATTAACCGAGCACTTGATGCAGATGAGAATGAAAACAAAGTCTCAACTGTGCAACACCGTGACTCCGGCAAAGCTGCTGCACACAAACTGGCATACGGGACCCTCCAAACCTATTAGCACCCCCGGTAAGGACGAACTAAAGCCTTAAATTCATCTCTTTCTTGCTGCCAATATTTTGTCCATTTTGTATTCCCTTATAAAATTTCACACGGTTGGAGCATAAAGAGAGAAACATTATGTAGGGGGTACAGGCTAAGTTTTGTTTGTTGTGCTGCTTTTTCAGGACTGCACTACATGTTATCCAGCTGCAGTTTTTGTCAGGATTTTCCACATGGTGGCTGGTTTGGTTGGGTTCATGCAAGAATCTCCACTGAGCACAACATCCACATTATTTTAACAGCATGTGTTTCCCATTTCTTGAAGAGTGGCCAAAAGGAAAAGAAGAATTCAGTTATGGCCTTTTACCTATCTTTGCCAGACGCATCAATCGAGTTGGAGAGCACTGTGGATATCTTTCCAACAAAGGGCAATGTTTGAAAGAAATGCCACAAAACTAAACAACATGCAACCATACGTTATTTATAAGACTAGAAAATATTTTTTCCTCCAATAAAACACTCTTAAACCCTCAGTTTTTTGAAAGTGGGCACATCTGTCAGCTGTACCTCCACTATTCTGTCTCCAGTCCGGAGGCCAGCTCTCTCTGCGGGTGAGTTGGGGTCCACAGAGCGGACGAACTGGCCGCCTTTCTTCTTGTCGCTCTGCAGGTTGAAGCAGTAGCCGTTCTCCTCCTTCACCAGGCGGCACAGACGAGGGAGGAGCTCCACCGTCGGCTCTGGGGACGACTCCACCTGCAGCGGATGGAACATCTTTGATGCTTAATGTCTGCAAATTAGTTTGATTTGAACCTTCAGGGATCTTTTTCTATCCACAGTAAAACATGAAGCTGCAACTTATTCATATTAGCAGGAGTCTTGCATTACTTTTTGTTTGTTTTAGAAAATATCACATCTGTGACAGGTTTAAATTTTTAATTTAAGTAACCCATTTCCGCTCACTTTTCAGGACAGTTGTTGCCTGATAGATGTGTTGGATCATGTCGCTGACAGACAAAATACTTGTCAAGTTAAAATATTTTATTATTGTTACTGAATAACTTTAAAAAATATATTAGTCTTATTTTGATTTAATATTGTTGATGTTCTGGTTTAGTTCCCTGCAAAAGTATCGACACCTGTAGAACATCTCCGCATTTTGTCACATTATAACCACAAACTTTATTTTATAAGGATTTTAGTTGACAGACCAGCACAAAGTAGTGGATAATTGTTCATTTATTTAGCCTAACACGTGAATATGCTCTGATCTGAACCACTCCACTGTAGTTCTGTCTGCTTGTTTATGTCTCATAGGTTTTCTTCCCCAGTTTTCCTGAAGACAGGCATGCCGATGCCGTTGCAATGTTTCGCTGTATTATGATGTCTTCAGATGTTCAGGGTTAGTTATTCTGCTATAAATGGCGTTTGGCTCGTAGGCCAAATTTTTCAAAGAATTTTATGTGTATCAGGGCAAAAAGGGCAAAAACCAAATGCACAGTACATTTATGAGTTTTATTTGCAAAGAAAATAAAGCAAGGATGGCTCCTCGCATCAATTCAGGAGGACGGATTATAAATAACTGCTACTCTCTTCAGATAATTTATCTGCAAAATTAAAGAAACAGACTGTGGTTTGTGATTATAACGTGATGACACGTAAAAACATTTCGAGTAGCTTTGCATGACTCTGTGTGCTGTCGTGGGTCGTTTGCTGCCAGGTTGACCTGCTGGTCGCAAAGCTGACCGAAGTCGACTAAGTGGATCTGACTGAGCCACTCCAGCTGATCCCGAGCCTTGTGTCCAGCAACAAGAGCTGGCGCTCTGCGTGACACCAGCCTGGACAGCAACCTCCACAACAAGCCTCATGCTGGGTGTGTGTGTGTGTGGGGGCGTGTGGGGGTGGGCGTGTAGGTGTGTTTGTGCGTGTGCGTGGGTGTGTGAGCCCGACATGCTGCAGGAGCTTTACGTTAGTCACCGTCGGCGCTTAGCGACCGTCTGGTGATGCAGCTGAGGATCTACCTTCACGGTGAGCTGACCTGAGGGCTGATGGGCATATTTCCACTGTCAACAGCACAAAGAATGAAGGGAGAGTCTTTGTTGTGTGTGCATCTGTGTACAATATCAAGCGCACCGAACTGTTTGACTCTTGTATTGTGGAGCTGCAGTTACGAAACAAAGGCTTTAGATGACCAAACACTGACATGCCTGCATGTTTTCAGTGACCTGTTCATCGCGCTGACCTGTGAAGTAGCTTCATCTGTACAACAAACTCGAGCCACATGCATCAGCTGTAATGAGACAATACTGCTTTTTGTTTTAAAAGCATTTTTAATACAGTATGTTGTCATAATAATCCCTTCAGTTGTTGCTAATCATGACATAATTTATGACAGCGTCTGCTGAGCCCTCTTAAGGTATAAACACATTACATCCACAAATTACAACATAAGTTTATCTTTGGCCAAAAGTGCTGAAAAAAATCAGCTCCAGCTGATCCAGAACGCTGCTGCTCGCGTTGTGACTGAAACCAGGAGCACAGAGCGAGTCACCCCAAAGTCCTTCCACTGCCCTCCTGTAGCTCAGAGAGGACACTGTAAAACACTCCTATTAGTTTACAAATCGCTGAACGGCTCAGCACCAAAATACAAAATACATGTTGTATCAACCTTCCAGACTATTTAGTGTTTTCTGGTTTAAATTTACTCTGCATCCCCAGAACCAGAACCAGAACCAAACATGGCGAAGTAGCATTCAGCTTCTATGCTGCATAAATCTAGAATAAACTTCCAGAAAAATGCAAAAATGCCAAAACGCCGAGTCCCTTTAATCCGAGGTCTGAAACACACCTGTTTAGAGCTGTCTTTGATTAACTGTAACTGGAGAATTTATTAATATATTTGCTTGATGATTTTGATGATAGCATTTGACAAAAGAATCATATTTAACCGCTTGTTTCCCAATTGGTTCCTGATGCTGAAATGTGCTGAACAAATAAACTCGACTGAGCTTGACTGCAACATTACTAGAAGCAATAGGATGCGGCCCCCTTTACTCTGATACACCAAAAATAAATTAAAGTCCGTCTGCATGTAATATAATGTCAGGAAATATTCTCAAGTTTCTATATATCTCACAGATCATTGTTCAATCCATCACTTAAAACTAAGACAGAACAAACTCATATGTTTTATCGAGTGGAAAATGCAATGGGAAAAAAAGCATGGATTGAAAAAAAGGTTGAAAAATGTATATTTCTTTTTCCTTTACTCTTATTTATTATGGAGTTATTGGACCGAGCCACAGGGAAAACTTCTCAAAGTGAGCTTTTACTCAAATGTTTACATAAAATAAAAAGCTCAGTTCTACATAGTCTTTGACCAAAACAACCAAGAGATATCAAACATAAAGTTGTAACACGAACAGTTACTAAAAACGTAGAGGGATATGCATACGTAGTTATGCAAGAGGCAGTAGATGACATCACTGAGTGAGATTCGTGAGAAGATGTGAGTGTGTGAGTCAGCGGCCTGAGGCCTTCTCAGCTGAGGTTTCCTTCGTCTGCTGCCGTCAAAACATCACGTATGTCCAGAGAGGTGAATGTGTGCGAAAGTGAAAGTGTGTGTCCTTTGTGTCTGGGATTAATTTGCCATTTTGGGTCACAAAATGAGGCTCCATCAGCGCCTTCTCTTCAGATTACGGATTAAACACAAAGTACTGAAGGCAGGTGTTGACCGTTACATAACTGGTTCTGGTTGATCTCATGATGTTTTACCTCATTTTTCAAGTAATCATTTGACCAAAACGGAGACAGGCGGCTGTGATGCAGGGCGAGGGAACAGCCTTTATTTACTCTGCTTTCAACTAAACACATCGCCAGTTTGAGATGAACCGCCAGCCTCGCATATCTGGGCCCGGTTTGTTTGGAGTCAAAACAACGAGCCCGGTCCGTGAGAGTCAGTTCTGGCTTCCAGACGTCTCACCGACGTCACAGGGCACTTGTGGAAATGCATACCACACGCTGAATTTTAGGAACCCGAATGTGTCCGTTTGCCGATTTTTCAAAGCGAGTGGCACTAATTTAGCGGTTTCCAGTGAATCCAGCTCATTTTATTGTGCATGTGGTCAGTTCTGCATCCACAAGTCAGATATCTTGTGATCATGTTTAATCAATCGATATAGCTTTGTTGAATTTGATCGCTATCTCCTATTTTTCCCCAGACCACACCCAAAAGTCGCTCTGGACTCACCTGCACTCAGACAGTTTAAATACTTTGTAACAGTTTAAAAGCAGACAACTGACAAGAAGAGTTGCTGCAAAAGTGATGAAATAGCTCTGGAAACAAATTACGAGATCACTTAAAACGATCGGTTTCTCTGATTTTACTCTTCATAGATAAATATTTGAGTAAAATGAACATTGTTCTTTTATTCAATGACCTATTGACAACGTGTCTTCCAAGCAAAACTATAGTATTTACTTACAGAAAATGAGAAATGGTCAAAATAACGAAAAAAGTGCAGCGCTTTCAGACCTCAAATAATGCAAAGAAAACGAGTTCATTTAGAAACAACATTACTGTTTTAATTCAAGAGTTCAGAAATCAGCATTTGGTGGGATAACCACGAGGTTTTCAAATGGTTCCAGTGCAGTGGGCTCTTTGTTTCTTCCAGAGCCGTATTTTAAACTCTTAAATATCTTGGTTTTCCATTTCTTGCAAGTAAGAGTCTGAAAAGTGTGGCGTGCATTTGTATCTGCTAATCTCTATTCTGATATCTCTAAATAAAACAACCAATAACAAGCCAGCTAATTAATGCAATTCAATTTCATCCAATTGAACGAAACATTATTTGTTCCCAAGAGGCAACAAGGGCACTGTGGAGCAGAACAAACATTGACACATTGAAAAAAAAAAAAAAAAAAATCTCTCTCTCTCTATATATATATATATATATATAGATGTATATATATAACTTGCCAACAAATGTAAGCTCACCGCCAAACCTACCGTGGAATGTTTTAGTTCAAAGTATATTCCTGTGTCAGAATGGTCCAGTCAAAGTACAGAGTTCCTCACCCTGTGACTGACTCATGTTGAGCTGTTTTACCAAACAGGAGAGACTGATACAGTAAATGTGTCGTTTGAAGTTTTCATATGTAAAAATATCTAAAATCATGTGTTTTATCGTCTTCACAACTGTGCGCTACTTCATGTCGGTTTATCCCATGAAATCGCAATAAAATACATTTAAAATTGAGGTTGTAACAGGACATAATGTGACAGTTCATGGATGCTCATTTGTTTCAACATTTTCTTCTTTTACATTTACTTTATTTCCCCTCCATCTTTCATGGATCTCGATGTCAGTGCTTACCTCGGTGTCTGGCGCTGACGTCGTCGAGGCTCTCGTTTCCTTGCTTCCAGAGGATACCTGAGTGGGTGAGTCCACAGCAGGAAAATTGAAGAAGCATCTAAGGTTGGATTTGAGAAACAGCGGGGAGCCCTCTCTTGGTACGGGTGACGCTGAGGGCGTGGGCTTGGGGGACGGGCGTGGGGAGAGGTTCCCCATTTCCATGGCCTGGTCCTCTGTGCAGGCCAGGCCCTGGCTGTGCAGGTAGTCGTCCGTTTCTCTGTCTACTACCAGCAGCCTGGTGCGGTGGGGCGTCGCACAGATGCGGTTCACCACCTGCAGAGAGGAGAAACAAAGACGCAACAAAAAGATTGACTTGATTAACACAGGGTTATTTTGGCGCAAAGTTATTTTGGTGTTTGGAGGAGATTCACAATGCGAATGTTTATGGATAAAGTTTAAAGAGTCACAATGCAGAGACTCAGCAAGGATGTGGGCTGCTGCTGCCAGAGACAGCTTCAGACGCATCCTAACTCGATCCGAAACTGGTCCAGAGTCGTCTTCTTAAAGAAAAGTACATGACTGAGGCCCAGGATCCACTCTGGACTGCGTGAAGTCCAGAGTCCAGAGTGAAGCTTCCACAGTGAGTGATGACTTGGGGTGAAATGTCTTCTTACTGGTTTTAGTTCACGGGTGGTTTCTGAAGTCCTCTGTACGTCTACCAGAACATTTTTAGAGGACTTCATGCTTCTTTCAGATGATGAGCTTTAGGGAGATATTGAATTTATTTTCCAGCAGGATTTGGCAGCTGCCCACACTGCCACAAACAGGAAGCGAGATCCAGAAATGCAACTGAGCCGAAGGAAATAAATCAACCTTAGGAGAACCTTGGGCTGATCCCCTCCATGCTGTGCTGCATTGATGCAGTAACACATGAAAGCACAATGGCTGAGCCAACATTCGTCTCCAGGATGTTTAAAATATTTTCCTAAAGGTCTCAGGGACCATTCGGGTGCTTTTCGGCGAAAGTCAGAAAAAGCTTTGTGTTTTTTTTTTTACTTTGGTCAACAGAGTTTACTGTTCCATATCTCTTTCTTAATGCTGAGTCATGAAAATGGACCTTAGTTAGGGTAAATGAAGCCTGGGTTCTCCTGGGTGAGTCACTGATGTGCTTTTGGAGAGACGATGTTTCCGTCGAGCCTCCGGAAAGATGCTCGACAGAAACGCGTTTTCTCTTTCTGTGGTTAGAGGTTTTCACTGTGACTCTCAGAAATCTCAAAATCAAACAAACGGTTTTGTGACTTTTTCCAGATTGATTTATGTCAGGGATCTGTTTCTCATCAGCTGTTGAAGAAACACGTTTATATCAACGTGTGGTCTGCTGTTTTTTGAGATCTTTTAGTCTACTTCATGTTGTCAGGTTCTATTTAAGTCGTCATTTGAATATATTAATCTAAGCCTGGCTGTAGGAAAGGATGTTAATCCAAAATAGATGATTAATTACTGCTAACTAATATGAGATCAAGTATTTTTATCACATAGGACCAGAGGTGGGTAGAGTACCCAAAAGGTTGCACTCAGGTTTATTATAGCACCGCTTCTACATATTTTTACTCGAGTAAAAAAAAAGCAGAAATTACTCAAGAGTAAAAATGGTAAATACATTTTTACTGGTCAGAAGAACTGAGTGTTTGATCAAATCATCAACCACTGAATATTTAAAAATTACCCCATCAGACAGGCCAAAACATAATGTAATGTGGAAATGTTGGTATTTCAAAGCTCAAAATGAAAATAATTCAGATAAATAACGTAATTACAAAATAACAAAACAATTTTTTTCCCCCCCAGATCAATTTCTTTCCATATAAAACTTATGAAACTTTCACAAAAATCCCTCCAGAAATCCAGCACATCTTAATAAAAATTTCTTCCAGCAAACGTAAAAAAGTGCAGTGTAATAAAATACTCTCAGTTTTTCTTTGTTTGTTTCAAAATAAGTTACTAAAGTAAATGCAAGCAGTTCCCAACACTCAGGATAGTTTCTTTCTCTTCATAATAAAATCAGTTTTTAAAAAAATACTCAGTGGTATTTTTTTATTTGTATTTTTTGTCTGATATTTATTTGAACATCTAAACTTTTTTTTTTTTGTTGCAAAAGCATAAACTGAGAAAATCAGAATTGGGGCATTTTATTCACAGTAGCGCGATGCATGTGTTTTACTTTTTTTAATTAAATTATCTTGTTTTTGTTTTTTTTATGATTAAGCATCTTGTGCACAGTTTGCAGCATTTCGCCAATCTGTTTTGCGTCAATTGACATTTTAGGCTGCTTACATTTCGGGCCTGGAGCCGATTTAAAAATAATTAATACGGCATTTGGCTCTCTCGGCGCCTGCTGGCGCGCAACGCTTTTGTGCCACGACAAAAGACGAGCTGTGATTTCCATTCCACGGGCTCCCACTGACCCACATAGGGCCGCCCTCGTCTCCAGGCAAGAAAGAAAAAGTTGTCCGACAGGTACATGGCGCCTTGTTCCTCTCCTGGCCCAACTTTACGCAAAAACAAAAAAAAAATGTCGCGCAGTGTGCAGTGAGTCACTCTCACCTGATGATGACTTTCGTTTTCCACGTTCTCCCCGTTCACCTCCACCAGTCGGTCCCCCGGCCGGAGCCCGGCCAGGTCAGCGGGGGAGCCGGGCTCCACGGTGCGGATGAACTGTCCGCCTTTCTTCTTCTCGCCGTGCAGGTGGAAGCCATATCCGCGCTGTCCTTTGATCAGAAAGCAAAGCCTGGGTCTCAGCTCGATCTCCATCCCGGTGGAAAATAAATAAAAAATTTTTTTTTTAAAAAACTACACAACTCAAAGTGCGTCCCGGGAATAAACGAGTAGATCTTCTCCGAGAGCTTTGGGGAGTTTCTGGCTCCTAATCCAACGCGCTTCCACTCGCTCCGGAGACAAAAAGCTCATCGTCGTTATTCGGCATCCCGTAGTAATCCACAAAAACCTGACGAGTGCAAATTAAAAATATGGCAAACGCCTCCCAACCACTGAGCCCCTACTCCAAAAACAATAAAAATATCTGGGGATTAATCCATTTTTAGGGCGCAAACGCGAGCGCGCAAAGTGGTGCGTAAAATAGAGCTAAAGTGGAAACATGGACACGTTAAGTCCCGTCCATCAGTATAATCCAAGAGATCAGAGATTAGAAAGCCGGCCCACGCACGTAACGCCTAATTCTCCTCGCCAGCGGGGGCGCGTGTGTCCTGCCGAGCGACCCGGCGAGAGTGGGGAGGCGTCAAGAACACACGCCACTGTGTCCCCCGCAGCGCACACCTGGAGACGCAGCCCCGCCGCGCTGCAGGCCGGTAGGACTGCAGCTATTGTAAATATATAGGCGGGGACACTTGTTGTTGCCCCCACGCCCACCTTGGAGCGGTGCGGCTGAAACCCGACAGGCTGTGACCTGAGAAATCAAATCTTCCCCGTCAGTCCTCTGCCTCCGTATCTCTGCCGCAGATCAGCAGAAGAGCGACTGCGTGAAAGCGGGCTGTGGTGCACGCGAAACAAAAGCTCTTCCGTGCGATCGTCCATGTGCACGGAGTTCATCATGTATGCTTGAGAACATCTCACTTTCCTTGATTTGACTCAGATGCAGGGGGAGATGAGAAGTTTGCATTTTTGCAAATGAGTAAAACAAAAACAAAACAAAACAAAATCTTCCTAGACCTTTTTGAGTTCGTTCAACCCTGTTGGGTCACATTCCCACACACAGTCAAGAGAGGAGTGTCTTTAAACCTTAAAAGTTGGAGAAAATCAAAGGTGATGCTGCTCGATTTTCACTGAAGTTTTCTTTTATAATTGCTTTAAGAAAATAGTGGAAAAATACAGAATTTCTAATCTTGTATATATAAAAAAAAACCCAAAGAGAAAAGCTAAAGTTTTGTTTGCTGTTGTATCTCCTGCTGCTTTACACGTTAAAGCTCATGGTAATGTATCCTAATATGTTGCGCATGACTATATTTCTGAGTGCATAGTGTCCAAAACACTAAATACTAAAAGCTTATGGTGAAATTGGTGAAATTTAAAGTTAAATTAAAACTGATTTTTAATTTTTCTGTTACAACTTAAAGTAGAAAACTTTAAGAACAACAACAACAAAAAAGATTCAAACAGGGCGCTACAAAAACTTCAGTTCTTACTTTATTTATTTGAGTATAAAAAAATAAAACAGTTCAAAAATATTCCTATCAATCACTGCAGGTTAATCATGAAATATATCGTGTTTTTTTCTGTCCAACATCATAAATCAGCAGTTCAGTGTCTGTTTTTATTTTATTTTTTTTTACACTCCTTCTTAGCCTAGTAGCTTCTGGTTTGCTGCTGATTTACTTCTGGCATCACTTTCCCGTTCAGATTCGACCTTAAATTTGCGCGATGGACCTGGAGAGCGTGGTGATCCGGGTTTGGGTCTTTTTGCGGGAGAGCATTTGTCTGCAGACGGACAACTGTGCTGGTTCAGACACAGGGAGCAGAGCGGGCTAACTGGAAGACAAACCTGCTGTCCAAAACCAACCAGCAGCCAGTTGATCTCGCTCCACAGCTCCCTGCAGCAGAAACAAAACAAAAAACACTCAGGTGAATCTCAAACAGACTTTCATTTGTCCACCAGGGGGCAGCATAACCATCTGCAAAAGCAAACAGTGGCTGACTTTTTTTTACGTTAAATTTAAAACATTGAAAATCATTCATTGAAAAATGTTTTTGTAGCCACCGTATAAACATAAAGTCTAAAATAAACTACATATTTTGTATTTATTTTAAGTCCAGATATGAAAAATTTCTGTATAATAAACACTGAAAGAGAGAAAGAAAAAAAGAAAAACGGAAAAAGGAAGGACTGTAGGTAAATGAAAGCAGGAAAAAACACAGTGATACAAGTAAGGAAAGAAAAAAGGAAGGGAGAAAGAATGGGGGACACAAGGAAGGTAGGACATTAGGAAGAAGAGAAAGGAAGGAAGAATGCAAAGAAGGAAAGGAAGGAAGACAAAGCAGAAATGGAGAAAGGATTCATGGCATGCAGAAGGAAAGATGAGGGCAAAAGTAACTTGAACTAAAAGCAAATCTTTAAGTGAAAAAAGAGTCTATTGTGAGTCTATTCTATAAAGCTGTATGGGACATGACTGGGTTACCTTGGCAACCACTCCTCCAGGGCCCTGCGTGTGTCTTCTGGGTTCTTGGTTGGTTTCTTGAGCCAGCCCAGCCTGTTGGAGATGCGATGCACGTGTGTGTCCACTCCTAAACACAAACCACCAGTGAAGACAAGTCCCATCAGGGAGCGTGCTCACACACACACACACACACGCACACGCGCGCGCGCGTACACACACACACACGCACGCACGCACGCACGCACACGAACACACACACGCACGCGCGCACACACACACACACACACACGCACGCACACACATTCTTGCAGCTGTGGGTCAGCTTAGAGACGAGGTCCTTCAGAGAACAAGGTTCGCTACGTTGTTCATCACTATCCAGGCGACATTGTACTCATTTCTAACGACAGACAGCTGCATATATCTACGTTTTGAAACTATTGCTACTTCAAACTGGCCACCATCAGTGATAAAAACCTATGCCAGACACTTGGTCCCAGGCAATGTCCATCGCCAGGTGGGCCATCTTAGGTCCGACTCCCGGCAGGCGAACCAGACCCTCCACGCTGTTCGGGATGTCTCCCCCAAACTCCGTCACCAGCATGGCCGACGTCTGCTTCAGAAACTTTACCTTGTTCTGCAGAGGAGGAGGTTCTGCTTTGATTCCTAACTTCTTACGTAAACAGAAGAAATTAGACAAGCTGGTAAAATCAGGGGCGTTACCCTCCAGAAGCCGACGGGATAGATGAGCTCTCCCAGCTTTTTGTCGTCGGTGGCGACTATGTTCTCCGCGGTGCAGCCATGCGCCCGGAGCCTCTGCATCGCCGCGCCCGTCACCTGGTCCTTTGTCTGGCTGGACAGCATGAGCGACACCAACACCTGGAAACGCTTCACCTGTGAAAAGGGACGGCGCACGAGACAGTTTACTTCAGAACTTTAAAACAAACCCGACGGCAGCTCACACCTACATGTGCGGGGGCTTGTGCGTCGTGGCATTTCTCAGCTCCCATGCTGTCCACTGGGGCGTCTCGACCGCTCCTCATTTCACGGATGAAGCCCAACTGCTTCGTCCAGTCCGGAGGCTCCCAGTGCTCCGTCTTCACCCGGGAGGCGCCATCGTCTCCGTCATACTCCACCTTAACCCGTCTCCTCCTGCGACCGCGAGGAAGCAGAGATGACACGTCACCCTCTGTGATAGACCAGAGGCGTTCCTGGCAGCCATCTTGACAAAAGAAAACATAATAAAGGGAGTAAATATGGCATCAAAAAGAGAAGGAAAACTCAAGAATACGTTTAGAAGAGACTAAATGTTACAAACATGTCAGTTATTTGTTCATTTCATGACCTGCAGACCTGTCTTGTGATAAATTAGGTCACGAAGGGCTTGTGCATGAAAACTAATGGGCAGAGCTTTGATCAGGAGAAGGTTTATGGTAACTTTGGAAGAGCTGCACAGATCCACAACTCAGGTGGGAAACCAACACTGCAGATCCCCCTAAACACACCACCCCCGTGGTGAAACACGATAGTGGCAGAATAATGGTGTGGGACAGAGTTAATGGGGAGAAGGGTGGAGTTAAATACTGGACAATCCTGGGAGAAAGCTTTGTTAGAGACTACAGTAAAGGTTCACTTCAAAACAAATCCACAGAGCTGAGAATCTGTTACAAGATTTAAAACTCTACAATATGACCGAGTTTAGACTGGAACACTCTGAAGAGTGGCTCCAATCAACAAAGTTGGGACTTATGTCACCAGACTTCACATCTCGAGGCACAACTTTGTTATTTCCTTCTCCCATGTCACCAGACGGTCTCCGTACTTTAGACCTCACACATGCGCAAATAACCTCATGCAAAGTATTTAAATGAGGCTTCTGTTTTTGCCAGATTTAAAAGGTCAGTGTTTCTGGCGAGCCTGGCGAGAACCTACCGCTGGATGAAGGGGTCAAAGAGGGCTTCTCCTCCTCGGATCCTGTCGCCTCCACTTCCACCCTCCGTGCAGGAGCCGCGTCCACGTCCGCCGGTCTGCTGCTGAGTTTGGACCTCAGAGAGGCCGCGGGTCCACCGCCCGCACCGCGACGGCTGCTGCTCCGGGTGAGAACGGCGCTGCTTTGCATGAAATACGGAGAACTCATGGTCAAACTCTGAGCCGCATAACAGCCTCCTCGACTCGCAGCGGACATTACGAAGCATTGCACAGGGCATGAAGTTGGCTTCAGGATCGTAGTCTCTCAGCTCCACGGGGGATTTATGGTAATATAAAGCAGGTTTAAATATATATGAGATTATACGCTACTGTAGTGGTAATCTACAGATTTTTTTTTGACGAAAGAAAGGCAGCATTTTCCAAAATACAATGTAATTTTAAAAAAACCCAAACATTTGTGCTAATAAACTAAACAAATAAACTTTTCATGTGCAAGAAAGGAAAACCAAACATATAATTCACAATTTCTGAAGTGCCACCGTCTTTGCTGTTGGATATTTGGATATATTTTTCTAGAAATTTTTGAACATGTTTACTTTTTTGTTGTCTTGCACTACAGTACATGAAACTGAAAAATGCAAAATTTCAAACTGAGCCTTTTTTTCAGTATCAAAACTTTTTTTTTTTTTTAGTTTCAGATCTTGTCATTTAATTTTTTTTGTTTTAATCTTTTTTTCAGTTTCTAATTTTTTTTTTTCCAGTTTAAAATATTTTTTCTGTTTCTGTCAGTGTGTGTGTGCGTGTGTGTGTGTGTGTGCATGCATGGTTGTTTGTCCTGTCTGTCTCTGTGTTACCCTGGGACAGACTGGCGACCTGTCCAGGGTGACCTCACCTCTGGCCCGGAACACAGCTGGAGAAGCACCAGCACCTCCTGACCCCACTAGGGCCAAGGGTGAACAGAAAATGGATGGATGGATGGATGGATGGATGGATGGATGTTTCTGTCAGTTTCCTTTTTTTTTTTTTTTTTTGTGAACAAAATTTATTGCCCCAATTTAGCCCCATACAAAAATCACCTTTTAATTTACTTGTAAACAAAGTGTCCGGGTTGTGTTCGAGTAAATACACTAATGTCTTGCCATAAAAGACGTCCTCATCAATAAGAAGCTAACTTCAGCAGTTAGCACGGTTAGCTAACACTTAGGCTAATAACTGTAAAAGCTTCATTTTACACAGCTTGTCAAAGCCGTTCCTACAATAAATAGTTTCAATGTGGTTCATACTACCATAAAAATTGCTTATTTGTTTTGAAGACACGCTTTACTCGCAATAAAAACCAGACTAAGAGAAACAAAAACACGTTCAACTATCGTAGAACTCCATTTCCCATGAGGGAGCGCGGCAAAGCGTGTTTTCACAGGAAGTGTCGCTTGTCCGAGCGTTTATGTGTCATCCGGTTGGGGAGTGGAGGTCCGAGAACAGGCTTTCGGCAGCAAATAGTAAGTTACATGAATGCACAGCAGCAGCGGAAGGCCTGTTTGGCTTCCGAAGGGCGAAGCCTTGGATTAATGAAGAAGACAGCCACCCGGCTTCCGTAAGGTGAGAGAAAAAAAAAGGGGGACAAGAGGTGTCGCTATCTAGTTTAGGTCCATAAATCTCTCAATACCAAAGCAATGTTAGCCCGTGTGAGGCATGGCAGAGCCTTCAGCCGAGCCGTTGTCCGTTTCTTATGATTGTTTGTGGCGTAGTTGCAGTCATGTTTTCCTGTGCAGGAGGACACCTGGCACAGATGTTGTTGTTGTTGGACTGAAACAGACCAGCCGTTGTCTGGTTGCTCCCTCCCTCTCCTCTGTCAAGTCCACATGACTGTAAACTCCTAAACCCAGCCCCCTGGGTTTACACATTTACCGAGCTGCACTCCGAGCATTAAATGACTTGTTTACCATCTGCTGATGGATTTACGTCTGATAATACAGAGCAACCCTGCATCCGTCCTGCCCCTCAACCAGAGGAGATGTCCGCTTTCTAGAGTTTGAACTCATTCACATTATATAATTTAATCTCAGCTGTAAATCTAGCCGACCCAAAACAAACCCATTCAGTCTTCCAGTCTGAGTGAGCTTGGCTGGGTAACAACAACTGCATAGTAGATGGGCACAGCATTATTTGGTAAATTTATGGAACAGACTTTTAGGAAGAGCTAAATATGTTGGTTTCTCGCTGTTTAATATTTTGTCTTGTTAGTCTCAACAATTTATAGTTTATGGAGTTCAAGTGCAACACAGGAAATCACTGATGTTCAGCCTCTTATCACTATATCTGTTTTAAAAGCTTAATTATGGCATCCTTGTTTCTTCTCCAGGCTGCCATCAGAGGCAGCTTTGAAGGACTTTCGCCATGAATAAGCAGCAAAGCAAAGAAACGCTCAAAGAAAAAGTGAAGGGGATCTTTGGGCTCGGGACGCAACGGCAGCAAACGAAGCAGTGCGACTCAAAGCTGCCAGAGTTTATAATCACAGCCGACATAATAAAGGTGAGTAAAGCTGCGTTTCCGTACATATTCGTTCAGTCCTTGTTTCCGGTTCTGTCCTCCGTCTGTGTCTTTGCAGCTGAGAATTTCCATGTTAAAAGCAGCTTGAAATACTTTGACTCTGGTGAGACAGGAAGCCTCTGTCGGTGCAACCAAGCTGATATTTTGCAGATGTCCTGTGTCTGGTATACCAGAAGAGAACGTGGTCATTTCAGACAGATTACGCCGTGAATTCAGTGAAACTGATGAAAAAACATCGGTTGTGTTGCATATTTCCAGGCAGAATGTTTTGTGATAGTTTTGTGGGGTTAAAGGTGAAAGTTACTTAGAAACCACAAACAGAAGTTTTGATTAATACATAAAAAAAGAAATTAATCTGCTCAGGAATATTTTCAAGGATTTTGATCTTGCCTAATAACTTCCCTCATATTTTGCATGGGGCTTTGGTTTTTGTTTTTTTGTTTTTTTTTTGCAGGAATTGCATCCTGATTGTGGCCTGAGCAACCGCATCCGGATGATGAACCAAATCTGCGATCTGGCAAAAATAAAAAAATTCGAAGAGGTGACAGATGTGTTTTTTTGTTTTTCTACTACATTGTTTTGGGGTTTTTTTGTAAGAGCAACATGTGGAATCTTCCACATTTGTGAAATCTGTGACTCCGTGCCGTTCAGAATGCAGTGGAGGCTGTGTGGAAAGCCGTGGAGGACATGCTGTCCCCGGAGCAGCCGCCAGAGGCCCGACACGCCGTCCTGCAGCTTCTCAGGGCCATCATACAAGGACAGGTAGACATGAGTCATGTGTACAATTTAAAGGGCAGTATAATATTTGTTTCAGTATCTGAAGTCAATACAAAATCCTAAAACAAACAAACAAACGTGGCATGAGAAGAAGTTTGAAGAATGACAGAGAACTTAAATCTGGGCATCAACAAACAACAGCAAAGAAAGAAGCAGTGATAATGATAAGCTCATATGATGACTATTTGTTTCATGAGGAGGAGGAAGAAGCCAGTAGAAATTTCGTCAGAGAGACACGAGATTGGAAAGGAAATTAAGATTGTGGGTCCTGGACCAAGGGTTTTAAAAGTGGTTCATGACAAGCGCAATCTGCCTGTACAGCAATGAATGGCATCCCGTGACAAAAATATTTAATAAAAAAGTTTTTAGCAGAAAAACACAGAGGTAGATTTAGTCATTTTTCCTCTACTTAATGATTATTCTGAATCGCTAAAATGAATTACTCTAATGAGCTTTGAACTTTTTATCAAACGAATGGAAGCAGCTGAAAATCTCACTTTTGTACAAAATGGACACCCAACGGCGTCCTGTGGCAGTCAACCTCAAGTTTTTATATATCACAATCCATTGAGGGTCATACGATTTGGTGGCAGTATTGTCGAGCAGCAAGAAGGTACTGGGTCTGAATCCTGGAGAAAATAAAAATGTTTTAAATTTTTTGACTTTCATGAATTTTTCTCACACTTTTCCTGCACGGCTTGATTGTTGGGAAAGAAAGAGTGCTCACTCTTATCGTTCACTGTGCTGCCAGTAAGTGAAAAGACCAAGAAGGACAAACAAAATAGTTTCAGTTGTGTTTTTTTTTTTATTGTGCTATGGCAGGTTCCAGACTCTGTACAGTAGAAACAATAAAAGATGGCATTCCTCAGACATTTAAATTTGAAATCAGTTCACAAACGTCAGACACAACTGCAAGCTCAAACAATAAGAACATGTCAACAGTCTGATGTTACACACACACACAAAATGTCATAATATCTCTAAAAGTGTCAGACATTGACTCCCAGAAAATGTCATTTTGTTGCAGGGAGTCCAAAATGGACTAATCAAAGTGTTTGTTTTTTTAAGGGTGAGTGGCTCGGTCCTCTGAGGGCGTACTTTTTTAAGGTGATCAGAGACTACCAGCCCTGCAACGAGGACCTTTCAGAAAGACTGGAGGTGTTCAAGGCTTTGACAGAAAATGGGAAGGATATCACATACTTGGAGGAGGACATAGGTAAAAAATTAGTAAATAAGTTCTTTTAACTAGCAGTTTTTTCTTTTGCATCTTCTCAAAAAACCAGTCCTACTAATTAGTTGCTTCACGTCTCATTTCCACAATGACTTAAAAAGTTTTCTTCTCGCTCTCTCAGCGCGGTTTGTCCTCCTGTGGATGGAAATAGGTCTCACCTCAGACTTTCTCCATGTTCTTGTGAATTTGGTCAAGTACAACAGCTGCTATCTGGATCAGAACGTCATCTGCATGGTGCAGTAAGTTTCAGTAACACATAGAAACGCACTCATTGCTGAATGGGCTTTCGGGTATTTTTAGAAACTCCAGAGCCTCAGGGTTTTATTGACTTGTTTCTGTCAGACACACTTCTGTATAGATGCTATTTTTTATTTTTGTTTTTTACAGTTTGTTGGTATTTTGCATGTAGAAAACCTTATTGACCGCCTGTGCTTTCTGCAGGAAAATCTGTCTTCTGTGCAACAGAACAACATCATCCACTGACATAGAGGTTGGTGTTGTCTCTATGGTCCACTTCTTAAAAAAATAACTGCTTTTCTTATTGAAATATTGATTTGTGTCCATAAGCCTTTTCTGCGGTCTAGCTTACCGAATAATCCATATTGGAAAGAGATTATAGATATTTAATATCCAGATTTCATTGTAAGACTTTAATTGTGATGTCAGGAGAAGATATGGTTTTAAATAAAAACAAAGAAAAACTACATCCTGATCAACTGTTTAACCCATTTCACTTTAATTTATGACATTTTTCAAAACTAATTAATAGATAATAATTTAGTAATTGAAATAAGCTGAATTAATAGCAACAGTAAGTTTAATAGGGGCTGTGATGCTCCAGCAACCTATCCAGAGTTTACAAATGTATTAGTGATCCTCAAGAATAGTCAGTTGCCTGAAAACATAAAATTTTCTTTGGTATCTTCTTGATCAATCTTCCTTTTTACACTAAACATTCAAAGGAAACTATAAAGCTAGTAGTCATAACCAGTGGTGGGATTCAATTATAATATTTCTGTGTAGTTAAGTTGCACGTTAGCGATGCTAATCATAGTTTTGGTTGTGTTTCTTGCCTCCAGGTGGCGCTGCAGGTCTTGGACGCCGTTGTGTGCTACAACTGCCTGCCCTCTGAGTCCCTCACCGTCTTCATTATAACACTCTGCCGTACGGTTAACGTGAAGGAGTTCTGTGAATCCTGCTGGAAGGTGGGGAAGGGAACCGCTGTATATAAATATTTGTTTTGATTTTAGAAATACTTACACATCTGGTCCTCGTGTATTTTTTTTTTTTGTTTCCTTTTCGCTGCTGTGTGTCTCCAGCTGATGAGGAAAGTTCTGGGGACGCATCTGGGCCACAGCGCTATATACACCATGTGCCGCATCATGGAGGAGAGGTGTCGTTCTTGTCTTTTTCTTTTCACTAATGCTTTGTTTGAAAAATACATATTCTGGTGTTTAAAGTGAATCCTCCACCAGTGTGTACATGGAGGACGCTCCGCTGCTGAGAGGAGCCGTGTTCTTTGTGGGAATGGCTCTGTGGGGCGCCCACAGACTGCCTGCTCTAAAAAACACACCAACACTAGTGCTGCCATCTTTCTACAAGGTAACCAATGCATTCATGTTAGTCTATTCACACTTATTTGTCTTAAATTGTTCATATTCCAATACGAACACATCTGAATCTGAAACTTCCTAATCAGACTTCACACAAATGTTCCAAATATGAATTTTCCTCCAAACATGAATGTTCAGAATGACTATCCTTGGCTGTGTGTCTTTGTTTTGCCAGTGGGCCCCACTAGTTCCTCAGTTTTACTCTGCATGCTGCAGCCATGATGTTTAAGCCGTTGGCAGTAAAGAGGCCTTCGAGCGAAACAGGCCAGCAGTGGGTGGGTTTTGGCAAAACTTGAAACAGAGAAATGTCAAAACCTGAAAGATAGAACCTCAACTAATCCACTTAGACAGTTTATTAGCGATGTTCACAGTGGGAGGCGGTGGAGAGGCATCACTCTTAGGCTAGCTCACTTATTGCTCTTACATTTAGCGTTTATTTAAATCAAGGCATACAGACGAGTCAGACGGACCTGCTGGGTAATAACTGTGGCCGCCTGACTTCTGCTTTCAGGCCATGTCATGTGCCAACGAGGTGGTGTCGTATGAGATCGTCCTGTCCATCACCAGGCTGATCAAGAAATACGGCAAAGAGCTCCAGGTGGTCACATGGGACATCCTGCTGGGCATCATAGAGCGGCTCCTGCAGCAGATTCAGGTTCACGCAAACATAAGGCGCATGGAGAGAAGGTGGGAAATCAACAGGTCTGTAGAGACTGAGCTCGTTTTATTTTTGTGTGTGTTGTCAGATGATAGGCAGCGTAGAGCTGAAGGCCATCGTTTACGAGCTTCTGACCACAGTGGAAGAGCTGTATGAGCAGAACGGCTACCACGGCTCCACGGAGAAGTTCTTCAGTCTGGTGGAGAAATGTGCAGACAAGAGACCCGTTCGTACTCCCTGTGCTGTCCTGCGTTTTATCCTCTCCTCCAGGTCGCTTTCCGTTCTCATTGTTTATCTCCGTGTGCGACAGGACGCCTCGGTGCTGACCCTCGTCTCATACAGAGCGCAATCCATTCAGCCTGCGAAGGACGGCTGGATTCAGAGCCTCCACTGCCTGATGGAGAAATTCTTCAGGTAGGGCGCGCTCCGTCGGGAATCGGTTCACCTGTTTCGGCTTTGATCAGACCTCTAATGAGTCCTCTCTTTGTCACTCTGGAAGGAACGAGACGCGCAGTGGCATCAGGATCAAAGTTCTTCACATCCTGTCGTTCGTTCTGAGTACTAATCGCCAGCTTTACGAGGTTTGAACACTCGGCTGCAATTTTTTTGTAAATTCAGAGCACTGATCAGATGAAAGACTTTCTAGTGTGGGCTGTTTTCCACTTCAAAGCTATTTAAAAGTTAGAAACTAAGCTGGTTTCCAAACATCTCTTTACTTTTTGACGGGTGGTAAAGTTGGATCTTTTATGTTAACTTTCGGGCTGCAACTAACAGTTATTTTAATAAAAATAATGACTATTTTGATGTCATTAAAACAGTCATTTTTAATTGATGACATCATCAATAGCAGATTTAAAAATAAAAAAAAAACCCTCACAAGCCTTTTTTAAACTATTTTAGAAAAATAGCAAATGATGCAAATTAACAAATAATTCAATTCCTTTTCTAATTCTAAAATGTCTATTTTATTGCCTAAAATACAACCACTTAGGATTTCTTTAGTAAATCGGAAGTGGTTGAAGGTAAAACTCTGCCACTTGAGAAGTTTTGGCTAAAACATATTTACAGACAACAGTGTTTTTATCATAAATGCAAAATGCATATGTGTTTTATATTCTTAGGACTTAATTATGGCTCTGAATGTTTTTGTTTGTTTTTCAGCAAATTACTTCTTTTTTTTTTTCCAGTAACAATTAATCAATTACTAAATATATTGACTATTATCGATTATTTCAATAACCGATCAATCCGATTGTTTCAGCCCTGATTAATTTGATATAAAGTAAAGCTTTAACTAAAAGCCCCTGTTCTTGTTTTCATTTTGTTACTTTTTCTCCAGGACGAGCTAATTGAGAAGGTGGTGATCCCTCAGCTCGGTGGGATCGCTGAGGACCGGGACCTGGCGGTCAGAAAGCAGGCCACCCAGCTGCTGGTGGACCTCGCCGAGGGCTGCAACACGCATCACTTCACCAGCCTCCTGGACATCATCGAGCGGGTAAACGCAGGCAAAGACCAGATCTCAGAGACATTTAGTCACTTCCAGTTCAGTCAGGTTGAGGTCCAGTTCTCCGTACAGGTGGCCAGTCGCTCTCTGGTTTGCTCTGGATCCCTGGAGGCTTCTGACCCCACGGCTGACTCTCCCATGGAGGATGTCAAGACTGCAGTGCTGGGGATGCTGGAGATCCTGCAGGTACTTCTCTGGAAACAGTGTGTCTGTTTCTACATAAATCTGGGATTGGTGTGGAATTGGGTCGTGAAGAACTCTTATTCTTTCCTGCAATAGAGCAAACTTTACAGCCTGCCAGCCAGTCATGCCAGTCGTGTTTATGAGCTGCTTATCAGCCACCTGCAGCTCCACTACAAGAGCAAATACTGCTCAGCTATCGCTTCTGCTGTTAGGCTGCAGGTAAAAACCAACCCATTTTCTGTTCACATTTAATCTCTGCTCAGCTCTGGCCTGCATTATTTCTTTTTTTTCTTTTCAACTTGTCTGATCAGGTGTTTGACTTCTTCCTGATGATGCGTGCCGACTCTCTGCACCGTGTCGGGGTGCCCAACAAGGACGGAGTGATGAGGTTCAGCCCTTACTGCTACTGTGACGCTGGGTAAAAAAAAAACGTGCACAAAAGAAGGCTGCATCTCGTTTGAAGCAGCCTGAAAATGACAAAACCGTTTTGTTTTTCAGGGAGCTAGAGAAGCGTGTTTGCGATAAGAAGCCGTCAGGTTCCATATCGCCCCCTGCTGGCGGTCCTGCTGCAGCTCCTGCGGCTCCTCCTGCTTCAGCAGCCTCCATCCGGTCGGCCTGTCTTCCCTACGCGCCCGCCTTCAGCGTCCTGCTGCAGTGCCTCAAGATGGTACACAGAAACGTTCAAATAACGCGACACTGTGAAGTTGCCTACATTTTTCCATGAGATTATGAGGACAAGAAGGATTTACTGTGAAAAAACTAATAATCACAGGGGTTTTAGACACATTTGTAGACATAAACTAGATCAGGATTCCTATGCACACTTAAAGTTTCAAATTAGTTTTTATCATGTTTCAAGTATTGATCAGTTTTAAAAAATGGTAAAAATGTAATAATTCTTCATATATACATTGATTTTAACACATAATTATTTTGAAATGGTTTGTTTTATTCTTTATTTTTCACTTCATTGATTTAGCATTTTACCCCCTAATATTTTGGGATTTTGAGGTGGTGACTTCACGCTCATTACTCATAACTCAGAATTGAATGAGTAAATGTGTTACAGTCTCTTATTTAGTTTTCTGTTCCAAACAGGTCAGCGCACACCAGATTTTAATTTGGTTTCATTTATTCATTTCACAGGAAACCGACTGGAAGGTGCTGAAACTTGTCCTGGACAAACTGCCTTGGACGCTGCAGTACAAAGTGCTGTTGCTCACCTCGTCGTGCAGCTTGGACCAGCTCTGTTCCACACTCTGTACCATGGTAGCACATGTTCACACACACACACACACACACACACATTAACAAGTTCACAAAGCAGTAATCGACCCGCATCGTTTCCGTCTGTAAAGGTGACGGATCGTCAAATCTCGGAGCGTTTGAAAAAGATGCCTGAGGGTTTTTCCCGCACAGATGTCCAGCTGGCTGTGGTTCCTGTTCTCACGGCGATAACCTCCTACCATAGCTACCTGGACCAATCCAGACAGGTAGACATGATTAGGTTTTGAATTTAATTATTTTTAGGTTTCAAATTAATACCAGACCTTCCTGGTTTTAATTTCCTTCTCCTACTGCAGAGAGAGTTGGTTCAGTGCCTGGAGACCGGCCTCATCTATCGCTGTGCCAAGCAGTGTGTGGTGGCTCTTACCATGTGCACAGTGGAGATGCCTGACATCATGATCAAGCTTCTCCCGGCTCTGATAGTCAAGCTCACCCACATCTCTGCTACCGTTGCCATGGCGTCTCCCATGCTTGAGTTTCTCTCCAGTGAGTTCGCAAAGCTAATCTGTTTAGTTATGATCTCAGACTGTAAGTGTGTAATGTTTGGTGTCCTCTGTGTCTTGCAGCTCTGGTGCGCTTACCCCATCTGTACGCCAACTTTGTAGCCGAGCAGTACGTAAGCGTGTTCGCCATCTCGCTGCCGTACACTAATCCGTCCAAGTTAGTGCCATCACATGTTAACATGCATTCTGTCAGCTGCACAAGCTCTCTCTGATTTATTTCTGTTCATCCCTATCAGATTCAATCAATACATCGTATCCCTGGCCCATCATGTGATCGCCATGTGGTTCATACGCTGCAGACTCCCCTTCCGCAAGGACTTTGTTCAGTACATCACCAAGGTGAAACATTTTTAACGGTTCATTACCTTTTCTGTGGAAAAATATGAATAATGTTCATATTTAGATTGGAAACGATCTGTGTGATTGGACCAGGTCGGGTCAAAGTGATTTGCTTTAGGGTCGGGTTGTGTTGGGCTCAGGCTTCTGTGGTGCTTTTAAAAAGCCTACAATACATCCAGCACAGAGAAAACCAAATGAGAATCCACCACATAAAGTTGTATTAAACTACTTATTATAGTCTAAATAAAGGAATCGACGGCTTACCCTTTTGAAGAAAGAAAGACAAGTGCAGATGTCTATAAATGCGTGTGCAGCTGCACCCTGCTCCCTTCCCACCAGTCACAGAGGATTTCCACTTGACTCACACTGTGGTTACAACAAAATGGAGCTGGAAGATGTTAAACAGAAGCTAAAAATGGGAGACCTTACTCAAATTATGAATAAGAACGAAAGCAGTAAAAGCTTAATTAAAATATGTCTGTTTTACTAGTCAAAGTAAAACAGGTTGTAACGGGCCTGATATAAATTCTGTTTAGTTTTTTTGTTGTTGAATTCTGTGGGAAATGTGGCACATTTAAGGTGGAAAAAGCCTCAAAATATTGTGTCTGTTTACAATTCAGAATCCTGGCACTTGAACCAGAGAGTGGTTTGAAATTCACTCCTGTTCTCAATGTTTGCCTCTGGACTGACTTGTGACCTCAGGAAATGTTTCTGTGCAGGGCTTGCGCTCCAATGCCTTGCTTCCTTTTGACGACGGACACGAGCAAAGCCCCTTCCGCGCGCGAAGCACCAGCCTCAATGAGAGACCCAAAAGGTAGAGCACATTTCCTCTCTCTGCTGACGTAGCAGCCGGAGGCACCGCACACAGCCCAATGTGGCCGATGTCAGGAGGGATGGGGGTAAATACATGTTTAACTGCTGTGACTCCTCTCGGGTTGCCATGGTGATCATTACTTGAACATCTTCTGTTTGCATTTTTAAAATCGGTTCTGTCACAATTTGTCATGCAAGTGGATATAGTCGTCACTTGTGTGATGTTGTAGCATTTCATGTTTTTTCAGCATCATATAATTCGGCTGTTTTTTGGGGTTTTTTTTTGTTTGTTTTTGTGTTTTGTTTCTCACTCACTACTTTACAATCACACAAACACCAGGATGAGATCAGAGGAGAGCTAAAGTTCTTTCTCATTTCACTGGTGTTTATGATAAGAAACACATTCCGTGTTCATGAGGAAAACTCTGAGGTGTAAGCAGCGTTCTTTGAGTAAGTCGTTTCTTTTCCGTTTTGCAGTTGAACCAACTAAAAGAAACACTAGTACAAACATGGCTAAGGATGCTAATGTTTTGGATGAAGTCTATCCAGCTGAAATTTAATGACTCAAAACATCTTCTGAACGGAGAGCCGTAATTTTAGAACTATTGTAAAATAAAAGCAGAAAAGTTATGTTAAATGTACTGTTTTATGGACTGGATCCTCTAAAGAACCTCATGGAAAATACCAAACAAAAACGCCTCTTCCATCCTCCAAAATGCTTAACGAATGTGGTGTTTTCACTAAAATTGGACTGATATTCAGTATTGCATTACGGTGCAGTACGGTGCCTTTCAAGGGGTATTTGTAACTTTACAATTTGTCAAGTTGAAACCACAAACTCCTGTTTTGTTAATGTGATAGACTTACACAAAGTGGTACATATTGAAGTGGAAGCAAACCCATGCATTGTTTTCATGGCAGATAAAAACCTTAAAAGTGTGGTGTTCATTTTAATCTTATACCACTAAATAAAATCCAATCCGATGTCCAGTCTTTGATTGTTTTAGATCACAACATACTGATTGCCACTGGATGCCTGTGGTCCTATTTACTATCAAACTGAATTGGTGGTAATTTTTTACTATTTTTGTTTCGGGGTCGAGGGCCTGGGCAGTTTGGACGTTATAATATAAAATGTCTGTGGTTGCAAGATGACAAATATGACAAATGCAACTGGAATGAGAACCTCTGCCAGGTTCTCTTTGTAGTTCCTCTACTAATATTACACCAATAAGCAATATTAAGCCACCTCCAGTAGCTCACACATGGCATCATCATCCTTGTGCTTTTAATGTCTGCTGCAGGATTGGTGCTCAGCACGTCATTACGTTCATTCATCCAATGCTGGTTTACTTTCAAGATTATTTTTTTTAAAGAATCCAAAGCTTTTCTCGTATTCTTTCATATTTGACCCGCTGTTCTCCAATCCACATCTTTAGTCCAAAAGTTTGATTTTATTCGATTTCTGATGTTTTGCTTTCTGTTTTGCAAAAACTGTGCTTTAGTCCTGTCATGGGCCAAAACTGCCACAATCCAGTAAACGCATGTTTATTTTAGTCTTATGGATGTGATCATCCAAATATTTAGACTATTGTCAATTCATTAAATACAGAATAAAAAAACAGTTTGTGTGTTAAAATTATGTTTTTGTAATTAAAAAAAAACATATTTTTGTACTTTAGTTTATGAAATGACAGACCAATGGCCTTGTTTTTAGCAGGCTTTCCCCCTGACTTTGACAGGTAAAGTGTTCAGATAAACACTTAAACTTTATCATTTTGATTATATTTAAATAATTTAATTTTAATGTTTTAAATGCAGAATATAAATAACATCTATAACATTGAAAGATTTATTTGTGTTTTATCAGAACACAAATAAACGTTTCTGATAAAAATGAACACATTTCTGTTTCACTAGAAATGTGTTAAGCATTTATTTAGCAACTTTATTTATTTATGGATTGTGGCACTTTTGGTCCTCCATACGACCCATCCCTACTTCTATAATTCTGTCACATTAGTTGTTTTCGTCACTTTGAACCTGCTGAAATGTGTATTTTGTTGCTCTCCTGAATACTTCCTGTGTATTTTTTGATTTATGGGTAGCAGAGGCTGTTTGACCCTCTGCTTTGTAGCTGGTGTGTTTTATTTTTGGTTTTACCCTTTCTTAAATCCTCTTTTCTTTCTCCGTTCTCCTGTTATCTGACTCATGTTGTTCACTGCTGTTAATTTTCACCTTATGTTTGTTTTTTGTTTCTTTATTTGACCCCTCCTCCTCCTCTGCTGCCTCCTGCGATTGGGTGCTGCGTTGTGGTTGTGGTTTTGGGGGTGGTTGTGTCATCCTGGATCCTCCCCCACATTGCCCCTGGCCCCTCCCCTCCTTTGATGTCTGTGCTCTGTGCCCCGCCCTCCTCCCTTCACCCTGCGTGGCGTTTGACCCCCGTCAACTGCTCGTGTTGCTGCGGTGCTCGGGTGATGATTCCTGCTGTCTCCTGGTGTACTTTTGAAAAACCACTCCTTCCACTATTGCTCCCAAACCACTCCCATCGTCATGACAACCCACCCCTTTACCGCCCAACGTAATGCCAACCTCGGTCCCCAGCCTGCGGGCTGGAAAAGTGGCAAAGCCGGCAGCATCTGTAGCCAATAGCAGCAGCTCTCCAGTTAAAGAGCTGAGGGACCTTTCGGCCATGGAGGCTTTCCGCTCCCGCAGCATCAGCGTCTCCGAACACGCGGTTCGCAGGTTAGAAAAGAATCTCCTTGGTAACGAAGCAAAAACAAAACAACAACAACAACAGCTTAAACACTTGTTGCTTCCTCCATGGGATGGTTGATGGGGGGTCAGATGGGTCCGTCGAGGAGTCGTAGGGGGGTTGTTGTAAGAGGGACTCCTGGAATGGGTGGTGCATGCTGGAGGAAGGTGTGTGATGGCCTTTTTGATTTGTTTTCGGCTGTATCTGTACATGTGCTGTTTTGGATTTTGTTCCTATGATTTGCTTTTGCATGCCGTGTTTGTTGAAGCCATTGGAAAACATCATTATCCACTTTGATGTTTTTATTTTTATTTTTGCTCTAACAACTGTTTAGCTTTTTTTCAAAATTATTTTATGATTTGTTTGCACTTTTTGATTCAGCTTTACGTTTTTCTGGGTGAATTGCTGACTGTTCCGATTGGCCTTTGCAGCAAATGAATGCCAAGAGGGACTGGTGCCGAGCACGTGCTTTCAAAACGGCGCCGTCTTTATTTCCCTTTGACAGCAACCACGACCCCACAGCTTTGTTCTCTTTCGCTCAGTCGGGGCGGGGCGGGCGCTTCTCCTTCTTCTGCCAATGATGGGCACAACAGCTTTGTTTGCCTGCTTGACATCTTTTTGGTTTCATTTGGCTTCACTATGACCATGGCAATCTATTAGGCTGGGATGATGCGAGTAGCTTGGGCTGAGGTGAAACTTTGACTAAAAATGTTCTCAATCACCGCACACACTCACAGATTGTGTCTGCGTCACTTGTTGGCCTCATTTATGCTCGTGTGTCTGAATAAAAGGAGATCGAACGCTGCAGTTTAATGTGGTTACAGTGCTGCTACAGAGCCTTGGAAAAAGTATTCACACCTCTTAAACCTTTTTACTTTCTGACCAGAAATATATACATGATACTGGGGGATTTTACATGATGGGCCAACACAAATAAGAGCAGTGAAAAGAAAACACATCATCTCTATCACAGATATTATTCTCTGCTAAATCTGGAAATCCTTAGAAGAGGTTGCATCATGTATTTTCCATGAACACGGTGCTGTTTTATAGCACAATCAAGTAACTATTACCTTCAGCTGTTCTAAAAATACTGTATATATCAAACAACTTTAAAAGAAATTTGACTTTGCAATTTGATGCCTTGAAATTATCTTCCGTCTCTTTAAGAAACTCCTGCTCTTTCCAACACTCTGCCTTAATCACGTCATCACAACAATGCCATGTGCTGCAATGCTTAGGAGTGTTGGACTGAGAAATAGTTTGTATGACGAGCTCAGCAGATATTCCACCTATTGCTGCTGCCGCTAGTCTGAAGGAGCTGAGTGGCATAACGGCTCAAGTTCAGTCTGATTGGACGGAGAACAGTCAGACTGATTTTCAAGTTTTGCGACAGATTCTTAATTAGATATAGGTCTGGGTTTTGATTGGACCATTTCAACACATCATGGCTCTTTAAAATAAACTGTTCTAGTGTAGCTTTAGCTGTGTACTTATTGTCATTATACTGCTTAAACATCTGCCATAGTTTCAGCTCGTCTTTCAGCGAACAGCTGCGAATAAATTACTCACAGGTGAGCTCAACTTAGGGTCAGGTTGTTGACATTATTTATAAGAACCAAAGGTGGCCTGAATACAAATGCCGATCACACTTCTTGATTATTATTTTTTTATTTGCAAAAAAAATGTTTCACAGTTATGTGATGTTATGTTGGTCCATCACCTAAAATTCTCCCAAAATTCAGATCTACACACAGAATTAGTAATAACAGACACATTACGCCTCAGTTTCCCAACAGATGGCAGCAAAACGGTGACGTGTGTAACTTTTGGTTGATAAATAGTTTTATTATAAAACTGCAGCGTAGATCTTCTTCACCTGCTTTTATCTGTTAAAAGGCTGCACATATAAATATGTTTTTCTTTTTGAAATGCAAGTTTGCTTCATTTTGTTAAACCCGTGTCCATGTGGGCACCAACTCCAACATAACCATATTTAACACTTATCAGTTTTATTTATTTCCATTGATCGTTTACCTTAAAAGCATAGAAATATTTAACTTTGATGGCTATAAATTTGGAGTGGTCAGTGGTTGTGTTTTTAGGAGTTTGTGCCCACTGCACAATAAAAAAAAAATGGTTAAAGAAGAAGAAATAAAGGTAAGAGGAGAAAAATATTATAAATATAATTTAATTCACATTAAAGGCTTGGTCCGAATGAGAGTTTTCTATTTCTCCTTCTGAAAGGACAATATTTGTAACATGAAGCCATTTTAATTAATTCTCCTACTTTTGTTCACAGACATTATTGTCTGGACAGAGAAAGCAATAATAAACAAGCAAATTAGTACATCAAGAGGAAGACATGAAGCTTAATTCAGTCACTTTGATGCATTCAGTTAATATTCAATTGTTTCTGGCCATCTATTATTTGTAGCTTTATTTTTTTTTAGGTTTTTCTGTCTTTGTGATTTGAATTTGAAACAGTCTTGAATAATCCCTCCTGTCAACAACAAAGACGTCCACCTGAAGTGAAACATTTGTTACGACCACAGACTCCGTCTAAATTGGACTGGACTCATAGAGATTTGACTCACTCTTTGCTATTCCTTTCTGTCTGTCTTGAGTCAAAAATATATCATTAAATTAGTCCCTTCTGCAGATCTGCCTGCATGAAACTAACCTAAAAATATGTGTTGCCTCTGCGCTCACTCAGACCAAGCTGCAGCCTTCGTCTGTGTTTTGTGTGCTCGTTTTAAAGTCTTATCATTTTATGTTTAAGTGTTCTTATAAACGGTCGTTTTGCATGTGATGTAGGTAGACACATGATCACCGGTGTGTTGTCTCTGCTTTTTTTAAATTCCCATTTGACTCCTGTTGTCTCGGAGCATGCATGCCTACGTACACTGACAGTGCATGCCTTTCTCTTGCTCTGCTGCTGTTTAGTAATCTCTCATTTTTTCCCCGTCTTTTAGGATGCACACTTCTACCACGACCTGCAGTCTGGGCTCTGCTGATGAAAATGCAGTGACTCAGGCCGATGAGGGACTCAAGACCGTCCACCTGGAGCTCACCGAGACATGCCTAGACATGATGGCGCGATACGTGTTCTCAAACTTCTCTGCTCTGCCAAAGAGGTTTGTGGTGGTCTGTGTGTTTATCTATAATCAGATGTTCAAATGGCTCGTCACCAGTCGGGTCTGAACAGGCTGGAAATGGTCAGATTTCAGCCACCGGCTGATTTCTCTTGCAGTTTCAGTATTTCTGCTAGATTGTTGTATTTGTTGAGTAAAATGCTAAACGTCGAGCTCCCCGCTGTCGTTTTAGATCTCCAATCGCCGAGTTTCTATTAGCCGGTGGTCGCAGCATGACCTGGTTGGTGGGCAACAAGCTTGTCACCATCACAACGAGTGGCGGTGTCAGAACGCAAGCGTTGCTGGGAATGGATATGTCAGAGCGTCTGGGAGGAGGAGGAGGAGAAATGACCAGGTGATGCTAGATTTTTTTTGACCTATTTGACAACCTCGCATGTACTTCTTATGAAGCAGATAACCCAAGAAGGTGTAAAATTTCCTCTTAGCTGTTTGTCTTTAAGAAAAAACACATTTATTCCATTTACCGTTTTATAAACAGCTGAAATTTCCTAAAGGCAAATATTTTTTTCTTTTTTTTCTGCCTTGTACTACTTCGCTCGAGGATTTCTGAACTTCCTTTGCTCCATTGGGTTTGCAGGTCAGACCCGTCTCTTCACACCCGAATGACTAAAGAGGCTCCGGCCAAACTGGAGTCGCAGTCCAGTCAGCAACAAAACAGAACAACTCGGACGCGAGTCCGCTCCAGGTCAGGTAAGACTTGTTCAGTTTTACAGACCATCACCAGCCGTAGAGTTCCTGAAATCAGGTAGCTTTCATTTCCTGCTGGACATCTCACTCTGTTCATGTTTCCTGAATTTTTCTGATTCCTGATTTTCGCTGTTATTTCTTTTCGGTGTAAATATCTCATCAGAGCATCTTTTTGTCTGCAGTTCAGTGTGAAGAACGTCTGTCTTTGTGATTAAAGAGACTCCCCTTGTTTTGCAGGTGGTCACGCTCTGCGTGCCGGTCCTATTCCGAGTCTCAGTCCCCTGGTTTCCCCCTCTGAGGGAGAGTTGGCCTCTCCTCTGTCTCCTTCCTCTGGCCCCGCCCTGGACTGCGTCGGTCCTCCCTCCTCCACAGTTGCCGCTCTGTCTGCCCCCCCTCCGCTCAAAAACAACCCCAGCCTCGCCGAGTTTGTTCCAATGCTCACTCAAGGCTGGGCAGAGATCTTCATCCGGAGACCCTCAGGTACATCATCCCCGGGCTAGGCCCTTTCTGTTTTTGTTTTTTATTTTTAAATCCACTATTATAACCTTATTCAATAGCACAGTTGTGTCTTCCTGGTGCTTTGTTACCTCAGGTAACACCAGCTGGCTAATGTGTCTGGAGAATCCACCCAGTCCCTTCTCCTCTGAGCTGGGCAACATGCCGCTGCAGGAGCTCTCCACCGTCCTGATGGCGATGGAGGGAGTGAAGGAGCCTCCCACTCAGACAGCCAGCGCTCCAGCCAGCACGGCCGCCCCAGCGCCAACGTCTGCCTCCGAACCGCTCACTCAAACACACAGCAGCGGCGGAGGAAAGGCCAACCTGTTTCAGCGCTCCAGCACCGGTGAGTGGCAGAATGAGGAGTCTTGGCGGACATGTTTATGGTCGTGAGTTGGATTTAAGATTATGAATTTATCGCTCCACACTTTAGGTAAGCAGAACAGAAATTTGTACATAATAGGGCTGTAACGAGATCGCATGATATTAAAACATCCCAGTATGTCTCACCAAAGTGACTAGCATGGCTTCGCCTGATGAAGCTGTAATGGAAGATGCTCCAGCTATTAAATGATTTGTTTGGGTTTCCAGTAAGAACGACAAATCGTGACAGAATAAAACAATTGTAAGTAGGGCTGAAGAAATTAATTGGCATAATCATAATTGATCAATCATTGAAATAATTGTCAAGTAATTTACTAATTGATTCATTGTTAATTGGAGTATACACACTCAAAAAGGCCATTTGCTACAAGAACAACATAGTGAGAGCAGTAATTAACCCAGAACCGTACAAAAAAATATAAACATTTTGCATTTAGGATGACAGAGAAATCTTGTAAATATGTTCTACCCAGAACTAAAGTGGCATAGTTCTAGCTTCATGTGGTTCACATTCTCTAAAAAGTCTCCTGTTAAGCACCGTTTGCCATCCAGTTTTTAATCTGTTAATGTAAAAAGTACCATAATCAACAGATCAAACTATGATTTATTTTGTGTCAGGCCAGCCAAAATATTGTGTATGAGTGACAGATGGAGTACAGAGTCTTTAATACAACATTTAAAATGTGTAGTGCATTGCTTTCAGCCCACTTTGAGCCAGTATTTTGTTAAACCATATTTTCTCAATATGGTTTAGCTCTGGGATTTGACTGGGCCTTTCCGACACGCATGCTTTACTTTAAACCAGTGGTGTACAAACTTTTTGCCACACAGACCAAAATCTTCAAATTGGAAGAAGTCTGGGGATAGAAAAATATTTGTCCTGTTTAAAAACTAAATACACATTTTCAGTCCGTTCTTTTAATTTGAACCAATTCTAACAATAAACCAAACAGTCATAAATCAAAGTAATTGATTCATTACTACCTATAAATCTATAAATCTTGTTTATAGATTTCTCTATAAACAAGATACAAAATCATTGTAGATCTCAAACATTTCTAAAAACAGTTAGAATTGAGTGAAAATCTCACTGTTGAAGTTTTGAATAAAATCTTTAGCGGATGTTTGTGGACACAAGTATGTCTGGTAAGTATTTATGTCCTTCAAAGCACTGCGCTCAATGCCGACTCACCTGCCAGTGCTTAGTCTCAGTGGAGCGGTTGCCAAATGAACAGATGGTAAGAAAACAGACTAATCCTTTTAATCTTCTTTTTAATTCTGTAATTTTTTTGCAGCAGTTCTTTTTTTTATTTATTCTGGACTTCATTTTTGAATTTATTTTGTCTTTACTCTTTATTTACTCTCATTATGACATCTTGATTTTTCACTGTTTTTTTTGTTTTTTTTCCTCCCCCAACATTTTACCCCCTTTTTTCCTGATTGGATTCTTCTCATGGTGGAAATGCTGGTTTGTGTTTGGCTGTGGTGTGTTTTGTGGTTCGATGTGCCGCTGTCCCCCCTTCCTCCGTTCGTCCCGCCTGCAGTGGGCGGCTCGCTCTGGTCTCTGGGTACGGCCAGTGGGCCCCCAGGACCTCCAGCTCCTGGCAGGTTGCACAGGAGCATTTCCTGGGCAGGTACCGTCATCATGTGTGACCCCACACCTCTACCGCCCCCCCTGCTTTCCAGAAAACTCCTGGGGTGGTATATTTCTCCTCACTTGTACAAAGCAGTGGTCTTTCAGACACAATGCAGAGACACTTTAGTGTCATTTTGGAAAATTCGAACTGAAATATTGAACAGATTTAAGCAATTGAGACAAAAATACATAATATCCGTATATATTTAGGAAACACATTAACTTTTAAAACAGTAATGGTTGGGGTTACCATTACTGGTAATGGTAACCCTTTAATGAACATCTTACAAAATGTTTTCTTTTTTTTCCACTTGCAGATCAAATATTATGAGAATAAAGTCATATGAAATGAAAGTCTTAATACTATGAAAATAAAGTTGTATTATTTTATGAATACATCTGTAATGTTACCAGAATAAGGCTGTGGTAAACACGTCGGCATCAGCTGATAATCAGGAGCAGGACGCAGCTTACTGCTGCTATTTCACATGACTACGGCAATTCTGGTATTCTTACAACTTGTGATATTGACCGTTTTATATTATTTTGAGTTTATTCTCATAACACTATGACTTTATTCCTGCAATTTAATTTTTTTTCTTAGCCCGGCCCTAATGCTTTGTGATACGAGACAACATTTCCCCTGAAGTCTCCTCTGAAAACATTTGCCGTCTTTAGCTTTCTAAACTGGTGAACTCCTGACAGCACAATTGTCATTAGGAACAATTATGAAATCACTAAACTATAACTTCATTTCAAGTGAAAGACGAATTAAAGGAGCATCTTGTTAGTTTTCTATCCTGCAAACATGAAATAAAACTCTGCTGTTTTATGCTCAAACTTTGTACAAGTTGGGAACCTCACCGTCCCTGCTTTCCATGAACGTCTCTTCCTAACCCTAAAGGGAAGTTCATCTGTGACTGATGACTAAGTCGTGCCTGCTCTCGGATCGGTCAATCAGTAGCAGAGGAAAAGTGGCGTTAGTGGAGTTTTTGATGCCTCCTTTGATTCTTTTTTCTCTTTTCTTTCCTTCCCGATGTCTAACTCTCGAATTTTTGAAATATACCCCCAGGCTCCCCCTTAACCTCTTTTTAACAGGAAAGCCCAGATCTCATTAGGCACTTCTTTGCTCTCCTGGGAAACCAGTGAAGCAAAGAAGCGGCTGAAGTTGCATGAATTTGAATGATAATGGAGTAGACGAGCGTGTGATGAATAGACACAACCTGCCAAACTGATCTGAGCTCAGCATTTCTCTGTGTGATTCTCTGTAGGTCGTGATCTCCTTCATGGGCCTGAGTCTGCTGATTGATGTTTCAATGTGTTTGATTCTGTTTCATGTCAGAATGAATAATTTGCCTCTAAAATCTTGTTGGACTTCAGAGAGACTGTGTCAATAATAACTACTGACAGCAGCTGAAATATTTACTCCTTCACTCTTACAGCAGTAGATGTCCGTGTGACTAACCTGGACGTAGTTCAGAGTGAATCGCAGATGCGTCTCTCCATCTGTGATGCGCGTAACGATTGATGTGTCCTGCTGCAGACTCTGTGGTGGTTCCGGAGGAGGGTTCAGGGGTCACAGCAGAGAACGCCCCTCTGGAGTGGGTAGAGGGCGAAGAGTTTGAGCCGATTCCCAGCGAGCCCATATTCATGTCTGACAAGGCGCCGCTTCCTGGACCGCTCAGCAGGGTAAGCCGCTGACAGGGTGGCCGAAATGAACCCAAGGAAGTTGATTCTGACAGGAACCGACAGTTCCTGCAGAATTTATTTCTGTTTAACTCTCGAGAGTTCAAAGCGACAAACGGGCTGCTTTTGTGTACTTCTACTTATGACTGCAGCGAAGAACAAAAACTATTTGTTTTCACCCTCTTGTGTTCTTACTTAGTGGAGTATGGGGGCCATTTTAAAAGGACAATATAAGGAAAGTGGTGAGAAAATGCTTTTTCCTAGATTTATTCACATTTACATTCGTTTGTAGGCCTGCCAGGATAACACATTTTACTGAGCAGTAAATTAACCCGGAAGCTATCGCAATTAATTTTCTTTTTTTGAGACAACTTTCAAGTAATTATATTGGTAATTGCATAACAATGCAAGTACACCCTCTCAAAGATCAATAAACTTTAAATTGAATCCCTTCACCAAAATTAAGTTAGTTTTTTTTTTTTGTTTTTTTGTTTTTTACGCTTGACCTTTTATTCTGGGTCACTAAATGTGAAACATAATGGTGGAAAACACTGTTGGAGATATTATTTTTATTTTTTTAAAACAAAAGCAAGATTGTCATATTTGTTTAACTGTAAATGTGTCTTTTTCTAATTTGTGACAGAAAAAAAAAACAATTTTGGTACAGTATAAATACTTTTGTTGCACCCTGATGTACGCTGGGATCATCTGGTTTGGTTATTATATCATAAATCAACTTGATTCTTCTTGGAACTAAATTAGATACATTCTTTATTACTTTATGCAAGTAATAAAATCTTTTTTTTTTTCTTTTTTTATATAATTTTATGAGGTAATCTGCTAGAATATGCTAAAGGAATAATGCTGTCCATGCCTTCTGCCTGACTTTCAGTCGTCCTCCACCTCCAGTCAGGATGATGAAAAATCCACTCTGGAGGAGGTGAGCGAAGGAGCGATTCCCATCGATCAGCCCAGCGTTGGCCCCTCCACCCCGGGCAGCCAGGGCCCTGACCTTCCTTTTCAGAGCCACTCTCAGTCCCAGGGTCACGGACTGAACAAGTCCAGCTCCTCCCCGGAGCTGCAGACGCTGCCGGAGGCCTTCACCAAAGCAGCGCTGGAGTCTGAAAAAAGTCAGGGCGATGGCGCTCGGCCCAGAGCGCCCTCAGATGGCAAGAGTCAGGCACTGCAGCAGCACTGCTCAGACAAGGACAAAGTAGAGGGGAGCACCGGGGTGGACTTTAATGGACCAGGAGGTCCGGCCCAGGGTTTTGAGGGCTCCGGCTTGTCTTCTCAGAGTGGAGGAGCAGCTATGAAGTTGGCTTTTCCAGCAGCGCCAGCTCTGCCTGGACCCATCTCACCCAGCGGAGGCCACCGACCCCGAGGTCACACCATCTCTGTCTCCGCCCCGTCCTCCAGGAGAGAGAGGAAGACCGAGAGGGACTCGTATCACACCCGACCCGGGCCCAGCAACACAGAGAAGACCTCCGGACTGAGTCCCAGGTAGTCAGCAGATTATTAAAGACAGGACTGGACCTGGGCTTTAATCCACCGTTACTGGACAGATGGGAAAACAAAAAGACCGAAACTTTATCTGCATTTTCTCCAGTAGGAGTTGTGCTAAATCTCCTCTCAGGTTTTAAGTTTATTTTTTTGAAGATTACAATTAGATATTCATGAGGGATTCTCTGGAGCACCTTTGAGTAGTTAGTGTCTTCCCTGCACCAGACTGATAAATGTAAAGGTGGCCTCACTTGTAGGCAAAATCAACAGCTCAACATGTCATAAAGTTTTATATCTAAAAACAAACCAACATCGTTTAGCATGTTCAAAATATTCTTTTGAATATTTTATGTGAAGATTCTCATTCCAGGATAATTTCTTGAAACATTTTCTTTTTTTTTTTTTTTTTAAGCTTTGTCTTTCTTCAGCTATATCACTCTCCTTTCTTTGGGAACGAAGCTAATAAACCGCTGCTGCTGCCCAAAACTCAGGTAAGCCGCCTCGCCCGCACGTTGGTCTGATCCGATCCAGTCAATGAAAACGGAGTGCTGCCACATAAACGGTCAAAAAAAAGCAAACTGTCTTCCAGTTTCTAGGAATATATTGAAAATGATCTGGTCTTCATGATGCGTGGAAATGATTTAAACGAGACACAGAACTGGTTCCATACTGGTATTTATATAAAAAAGTAACAAAAAAGGCAAAAACTAAGTAAATCCTTTCATTCAACTGATTGTATTGATTTCATTACATGATAAAAATCAGATCATTCTTTTATTATGTCTGGAAATGTAAGACTTTACATTTTATAAATGATGCAGAATTATTGCAAAAAATGTGATTTAGCTCAGAAATGTAAACACCTGATGAAAGGTAACGCCATGACAGTCCGGTCTCTCTATGAAAGCCATTAACCCTTCGTTGTCCGCTGTGCGTCCATCCTGTCCCCGGCTGCAGGTGATTGATCGGGCTGTGAAGGTTCTGGACCAGATGCCTCCTTACGACACCCATAAGATTGGAGTTGTGTTTGTTGGAAGTGGCCAGGTGAGAACACACCTCTTATTACATCACAGGCAGCTGTGAAAAGCGATTTGGGGAGGCTAGCAGCAGTTAAAAACACCTAGCGGAACAGTGCATCTGCTGAGTTTATCATACTGAGTACTTTTCAGGGCAACGCTGCATAAATAAAGGCTTAATGGAGGAATGTTTGATATGTATAGCATTTTTATTACAGCTGAAGGTGATAGTGTCTCCATCGTGTTATAAAATGGCTCCATGTGCCTGGGAAACAGGTAACACCGCCCCTTTAAGGAAATAAAAACTATCCAAGCCAGTCTGGGTCAATGTGGAACAGTAATTACACCTAGTAACAGATTCATAATGCATAATGTTTCAAACCGTTCAGACTACTTCATGTTGTCAGATTCTGTTCTTCATTATTTGAAAACTGCAGTTTATTTTCTCTGGTTACTTTGTCTCATATGCTACCATTTCTTTAATGATGTAAAACATTTAGGTGTGGCAAAATAGCAAATACAGAAGAAGTTTGCAAGTATGTGCAAATACCTTCTCACAGCACCGTCCACCTTTATCCTCTTCATTCTCTCTCTTTAGGTCAACAATGAAGTTGCCATCCTGTCCAACGAATTCGGGTCGAACCGTTACGCCACCTTCATCACCGGCCTTGGCAAACTAATCCACCTGAAGGACTGCGACCCCGACCAGATCTTCCTGGGCGGGCTCGATCAGTACGGGGATGACGGAGAGTTTACCTACTGTTGGCACGATGACATCATGCAGGGTGCATGCACTCGCCTCACAACGCCGGCTATTTCCCTGACGACTAGTGGTCAAATTTTAAATGAATCCGTGTATCTGCAGCCATCTTCCACATAGCCACGCTGATGCCGAACAGAGAGAGTGACAAGGGCTGCTGCAACAAGAAGCGACACATCGGCAACGACTTTGTCATGGTGGTCTATAACGACTCGGGAGAAGATTACAAACTGGGCACCATCAAGGTAAATGTGCGAACTCATTCAGAGAAATCACTGGAATGCATTTTAGTTTTCATTTCAAAGTATGTTTCTCTACGTTTTTAGGGTCAATTTAATTTTGTCGAAGTTGTTATTAAGCCACTGGACTATGAATGTAACCTTGTGTCTCTGCAGTGTCGGAAAGGTGAGTTAATTGCTGCCGTCTTTGCTCCTCATTGTTATCAATGCGACTCATTTTATTCTGCCTTTTCAGACCTCGAGGGCCTGGTTGATACCACTGTTGCAAAAATCGTATCTGACCGCAACTTGCCACTCTTAGTTCGACAGATGGCTCTGCATGCAAATGTGAGTCTGATCCGTACTTCTGCAGAGTATTGTGAAGTTGAAGTTTGTCACGTTTTGTCAAGTTTCGCCCAGAAACTTCAACGCATTTTATTATAGACCAGCTCAATTTAGTATAATTGTGAGGTAGAAGGAAAGTGATACGTAGTTTTCATGGGAGAGTGTCATTTCAAATTTTAACCGGTTTAAACTTCGCTTCAGTCTCCTTTGATTGTATTTGTGTTCCTCGGTCTTCATGATGTTTGTTTCCTAATGTTCTCTAACAAATCTCCGAGGCCTTCACTGTTTATTTAGATTCATACCGAGATTCAATTCCAGACACACTGAGTGTATATTAATTAGGTGAAGTTTGAAGGCATTACATTGGGAGATTAAATATTTATGCATTACACATTTTCCATAAAAGTTTCAAAGTCATGTTTTCTTTTTCCTCTTTTTCTTTTCTGCTACTTCATCATGTAAATATCCCAATAAAATAAGTGGAGGTTTGTGGAATTAACATTAGAAAATATTAAATACTTTCAGGTGGTAAAAAGCACAGAGATCCTAAACAAACATTGAAGGAAAAAATAAAGAAAAAGAAACTTTCTGCTGCACACTATGTAGATCTTTTTTTATTTAATTAATTTGTTCTGTGAAAAGACTCTTCACATTCAGTTTCTTCCCTAAACTCTCCCTTTGCTTGCTGTGTCTAGATGGCTTCTTTGGTGCATCAGTACAGAGCGAATCCCTCTGATGCTTATGCTTCCAAGTGGCTTGCCAGATTACGACACATAAAGAGGATCAGGACCAGAGTAAGTTTAAAAACTCAAGAACTAAAAGGTTCTCCCTCACCAACACGTTTTTCCACTTACATTTGCCCGTCTGAATTTAAACCGTTGTTTCCAACTCTGTGTTGCGCCTCAGGCTCAAGAAGACATCCAGTCCCGTTCGACTCCAGGAATCTCGCTGACCCAAGGACACACTCAGCAGAATAAAGCATTTCAACAAGGAGCTTCAGCTCCTGCTCCCGAGATGTCGGGACAGAGAAAAAGACTTGTTTCGACGGTGGACGATTTTACTGATTTTGTTTGACTTTGTTTGCAAGGGTGACTTTGTTTGGCAGACTGAACACACACACACACACACAGAACACACACACACAGACTGGTTGTGTTTGTCTCAACTACTGTATGAATTAAAAGTGATAATTTAAAAAAAATCTGAAATCTTGTGTTCCTTATGGGGTTTTTTTTAGCGTGAGGAAACAAAGCCTATTTGTAAAAAGCGTTGTGAGTTTTGTCTTTCAGTGCTGAGGTAGTTGTAAACTCCTGACCAACAGTCTGAAGACACTACTTTATTTTATTTATGGCCAAATACTTCAGATGCTCAGATCTGGGTTTTTTTTCTTTTTCTGGGGCATCTTACCCAGTTCTGACATTTCTATTTCAGTATCTTCTGGTAAGCATATTTTCTGAGCATCGATGCTTTTTTAAATTTTGTTATTTCTGGTAATGTCGCTTCCTCCTCTTGTGCCTTTTGTAGTTTTGATCATTTGGAGATTTCACACTGACGTCCTCTGGGGTCATATTGTAATGTAATAGTTGTATTTAAACTTTTTTTCCCCATTATCTAAGTATGGCTTCATAACTGCTAAGTATTATGCAGCATGAAAAACCATCAGAAGACTAAGTTGACTCCAATAAGGATCTGGACCAAAATACATGGAAATAATGGTGTAATAGAAAATGTTCTTTTATCCAAAATAAGTTTAATACGTTTGTCTTTTTTACAAAACTCAGAAATTGATTACAAAAAGTGAGCTGTCATGCCAAAAAAGTGGGTATGCGCTGTATGCGACGCATAGGGGCGCTGCACTAGAGGGGGCGCCAAAACGATGTGGGGAAATTTTTTCTAGTCTGCATTTTCTGTATTTAACCGTCGTGTGTTATCAGTCTGAAGCGACACAGTTGATGTAGCGGGTCGCCTGGGCGGGGTGACACGGGTGATGCCGACGCTCGGGGTGGTGGCTGTGGGGGTCCGAGTTGACCCCGTGCAGGCGAAAACTAAACGGGAGCTCTCACATCGCAAACAAATTGTACTACTACATCCTCTGTTACAGCCAGTAACACCGCTGCAATGGTGGTGTAGAGCAACACAAAAGAGTTTACATTAGTGCAGCATGCAGCCAGGTGAGTGAACAGAGTTAGCTAGCTCCACCGTCCTGGAGGACAGCTAGCTTGGGCACGCGCCTTTTCGAGAACGCGCTTTTTTTTTTCTTTTAAATTTGGGTAACTTTAGGATTACCGCACTCGACAACAGGGAGCTAAAAGTGGCGCGACAGAAAGAAAAAAACCTCCGGGGAACAAAACAGAAGACGGGGAGGGATAAAAATGTTGGAGAGACGAAATGTTCAGGTTAGCTTAAGCTAGGCTAAAATGACAGGCGGTAGTTTTTGTCCCATGTATTGAACCGATACCGCTCTTGTGCGAAAATCTGTTCCCCCTGTGTCGGGAGCGGATCTGGCCATTTTCACGGCGCTTCTGATCAATTTCTTGGTAAAACAAGTCATATAATCATGTCAAGGTTGTAAAATTCAGTTTAATCGGCAGTTGTTTACAAAATTGTAAAATAATAAAATAAAATAGGTATTTTTACGTTTTTTTGTGTTATTTTAAACGCCAAGAGAATCGGTCTTCAACTTTTGTCACTTAAGACCGACAGAAATAAAAATTAGTCACCAAAAACAGTTTTCCAACACATAGTGTGTATTAATAATTGTTCGTTGCTGATATAAGAGGATGGAAGCTGCTGATAGCAGGGTACACAAATGAAGAGTTCCTGAAAAGATGTGTAGTTTTTCTGGTAAATCCTGTTCTAATGTAAAATCTGACAGATTACTGGATTATGGAAATTTCTATTATATTATTTGCTGTTGCACATAACAATTTTTCTACCTCGGGGAACCGAATTTCGCACAAGAACTCCACCCATCAATCACAGCAAACAAAACCCTGTAAAGCACCCGCAGTGAGACAACCCAAACTCAGGAATCACGGCACACAAAAGAGGAAGACACCGTCACCACACCGCCACCAGACCGAAGCACTGCAAACAGAAAAACAAAACAATAAATGCGACAACCTAATACAACAAAAGAAAACCAATGTTAGCCCAAATAAATAAACAATTATAAAAAGAATCAAAGGGCTGGAAAAAAAAGAAAATACAGGTTAAAACATCAAAACCAGGTGTGGCCCACTGGCCACGCTGCAGCAGGAGGCGAACTGGGCGCGCCGACGCCACACTGCAAACACCGCTTTAATTGAGACGTGACGGCCACCACCGACCGAACTTTACTGATGAACGTGCAGAATTCCGGGAGAGAAAAGAGGAGCAATGGTCCGTATATTACGGTTGCCCTGAGGTGCAAAACACTACAACATTAACGAAAACACTACACTACAACATTAAGGAAAACACTACAACATTAACGAAAACACTACGACATTAAGGAAAACACTACATTAATGACAACACTACAACATTAAGAAAATCACTACAACATTAACAAAAACACTACAACATTAACAAAAACACTACAACATTAAGGAAAGCACTAGAACATTAACAAAAACACTACAACATTAAGAAAAACACTACAACATTAACAAAAACAATACAACATTAAGGAAAACACTACAACATTAACAAAAACAATACAACATTAAGGAAAACACTACAACATTAAGAAAAGCACTACAACATTAACAAAAACACTACGACATTAAGGAAAACACTACAACATTAAGGAAAACACCACAACATTAACAAAAACACTACAACATTAAGGAAAACACTACAACATTAAGGAAAGCACTACAACATTAACAAAAACACTACAACATTAAGGAAAGCACTACAACATTAACAAAAACACTACAGCATTAAGGAAAACACTACAACATTAAGGAAAACACTACAACATTAACAAAAACAATACAACATTAAGGAAAGCACTACAACATTAAAAAAAACAATACAACATTAAGGAAAGCACTACAACATTAAGGAAAACACTACAACATTAAGGAAAGCACTACGACATTAACAAAAACACTACAACATTAAGGAAAACACTACATTAACAAAAACACTACAACATTAACAACAACACTACAACATTAAGAAAAACACTACAACATTAACAAAAACACTACAACATTAAGGAAAACACTACAACATTAACAAAAACACTACAACATTAAGGAAAACAC